>JAKSZP010006194.1:0-19636 GCA_022478985.1 Massospora cicadina | reverse complement strand
CAGCCCAGAGAGGCCAACCCTCTCCCTCAGTTCACACAAGAGGTACAAGGTTACCCATTCAAGATGGCTTGATCCCACACGGCCCCATACTCATATCCAGGGTGGACTACCTGGACATGATGGACATCTCTTACTCTATTGAGACTCAGAAGACTATTGAAATACGCACACCATCCTCTGTTGCAGCCTCAAATCCGTTCCCATGCGTGGCGCTGCCTGAGGCGGGTGTACCATATGGGTGAGCGCTCTAGCAGCTTTACACTCATCCTGCGTCGTGTGTGGCCAGTATGGAACGCTGTTCCACCGCCTGGAGAAGTGTCCTACCTCTAAGTGATATGGCGCAAAGTTTAACGTCTGCTTGGCCATTAGACCAAACACATCCCTTTCAGTCTGTCAAGAGATATGTTTGTTTTATCAATGGCCTCCCCTTCCACCCTCCCTCCATGCTCTGGTGGTTGCAATCGCCATGTGGACTATCCACACGATTGTCTTGGATGCCATCGCAGGCTCCACCTCCACCCTCCCAGAAGCTGTTCACAGATTCCAGTCTCATTTGGTGGACCACTTTCAGGCGTGGATGTTTGGATACCTCCCACTGCGTCGCTGACAGCTGGTCTCCTCCTGGTTCCCAGTTTGGTTTATCAAATCAGACCTTTTCCTCCACACGTGTTCAATTGTGGCTACGGCCCCTTCACACGTTCCCTCCCCCTCCCCATAGTGGCGTTCCCGCTGGCAACAAGAGATAGCATCGCTTCTCTGGGGTGCCTTCCCTGTTACTAAGTTTCGTTTCTTTTGGGTCAAATTTGGAAGTGTCCATCCCGTGGTCGGCCTTCCTCGCAATAAATTAAGTATGGGGATGATTCCGCCTATGGCGCCTCGTGGGGGAGGGAGGATGAATCGCGGTAGAAAGAAATAGCCCATTGAAATTGATATGCAATTAGACACTTGCAAGGGTGAGACCTACATGAAACCACATTCGTTGAGCGGACGCTGAGCCCTGAGAAAATGTGACTAGGGGAAGGGAAATTAATATGCCAGAAGAAGCCAATTTCGAAATCCCAGAGTGGGGAGGAAAACAGCAATATAGGAAGAGGCAATCGGCGAATAACCCTGAGTAATCCTGATAAGGCACCAGCGCCAGAAGGTATGTCTTGAGTGCCTGCTGACGGGCCTCATCAAGAACACCAGACATATGAGCCAGCAGCAAAGAAGGAATACTCGAGGGGGGTTGTCAAATCATACCCTCGATTAATGCCATCAATGGAAGATAGCGATGAGAAGCTCCAGAGAAGAGGTAGTCATGTAAAGAGCATATTACATCTTGTAAATGATGACTATGGGCTTCACGGAATCTGAAGCTGAACAACCGATGTAAGCCAGGTGAGGCTGGAAGTTTTGTTGACCAACTTCGAAGAACTTGACCAGCAAAGCAGAGAGCATAAGCAGAAGTATCCCAATCCAGAAGGTTGTCCAGATCAGAGGGATTCAGCGCTAGTGTCAATGCCTCAGTAACCTGGGCCCAAAGTTCAGCGTAGGGGAGCTCAAAGTATATGCTGTTCCCGATTGAAAGCTCAGAAACCAGCACAGCAGGTTGGTAGAATTGCCTGAGTCAATAGAGGAACTCAGGGAGCAAATCTGAACCAGCCATGAACAAACAATCCAAAGCAATTGGCATAACCTATGGAGAATTGACAATGATGTTCAAAGCATTAGTGAAAGGAGCCAAATCCAGGAGGGCTTGAAGTCCAACTTGGGGATTGACTGCAAGGGAAGAGTTGGTCAAGAGTTGTTTGAAATGATGGCATTCCTGGTTTCAGAAGGATTGGTTACAGTTTCTGGTAATTTGATGGAAGGACTAGCCCCTTGCACCAAACTAGGCGTATGAGTCCTGGAAGGACCATAGAAGAGGTTCCGTTGAGCATCCTGACTCATCTGCTGGAAGAGGCGGAGGTCCAAATCTGACAGAATGTTAAGAAGTTGCTGATAGTGGGATTCTGAGTTTGACATATGAGCAGGACTAGAGGGGGGATGTCAGAATTATATAGAAGTTGACATTATGCACTCTAATCTCCATTAGGCTCCAATATTTTGGGAAATTAATTTCAAAAATTAATGAAATAAGCTTTCCAAGGGAAGAATTAAGAATGACTTATGCCATGAGGTTATGAGCGAAATAACAAGGGCGAATAGAAATAAGTATTCTTAATCAAGCCACAAAACAAACATTGACGGCAAGAGTCTCCTGTCTAGGATGAGGAGAGAATCAGGAATTCAAGGACGCTGGACCAAGAATCCTGAATATGACAGAGGGTCATATAACCTGATGGGGGAAACCGGATCCTGGGAATAATATCATCACAAGTAAATCAATCAGCCCGGCATGACAAGAGGTCATGGGGACTGCACTCTGAGTAGGCGGTAGCAAGGAGGAAGAGGAGGAATGCCGTATGCTGAAGGTCATCCCAAGCAGCGTTGAGTATTTATGAATGTACTCTGCTTGAACCAATGAAGTATTTGACCAGGTGTCCAAAGCGGTGTTCCCATGCCCCAGTCCTTTTCTCACTGGCAATCTAGGCAAGAGGGGGGATGTGTTGGAATTTTTGCCCATATTCTAAGCCTTCTAAATTACCTGGTGTTGCTAGGGGAAAATTTCATAAAGTGAAGTGAATTGGAAATTGGTTAACCTAAATTTTGGAGGAATACGTTTGGAGGATTTTGGGATATTCGCCTGGTCATATCCATTGGGGATCAATCCGGATGAATACCTAATATCTCATTGGGTGGAGCAGCTGACGAAATAGGGGCATCTGATAGTGATTAACTATCAGGTGTACCGATTGGGATCAATCAGGTTTCATCACCGACTGATTGGGAATGTATGGTGAGTTGCAAGGCGAGTGATGCCACCTGCAACTAGCAATTCAATCAGTTGGTGAAGTGACCTGCCATAATGGGTAATAAGTCTCATTACCTAAGCAGGTCACTAGCCAACTATGGTTGGTTCTCTTGGATTGAAGGGAAAATGTTAGGGACACGTTTCCAACTCTTTCCATTTGAGGTCTCAAGGATGTCCAACAACAAAACTAGCCAGGATGTGGAAGACCATCGCTGCTGAGATGAGGAAGGGTGATTCAATGGCAACGGCTGCCGTTTCATCAAAGAGGTTTCAACTGAGGGTTAGACAGCTGAATCCCCTATAAATTCCCTAGGATTCACTATAATAAAGGATATAGATATATAGATAAAAACAGATACAGATTAATATATTAGAACATTATTAGTTTTATTTTAGATTTGGTTATAGTTAGACTTTCAGCATCCAGTGTGAAGTTCCATCTCAAGGATATTATTGCAGAAGGCAATAATTGGTAGACTCTTAGAAGAAGAGTAGAGATCTGAGCGAGGATCTAGAGATGAAGGGAATCACAACTAGGGGATGCTGCTGACTGTGTGTTGGGCTGAAGGAAACTGTCATCAGAGGATCTTGACAAAGATTGAGTAGAAAGTAATATAGGGAATGAATCCCTATGAGTATGACTATTGATTATTTAATCAGAAATACCGGCCAAAGCGTTGGGCCTGAAAATAGCTCTAACTCAACTACAGATATTAGTCTCCATACTATTATTGGATCATATATTCTTGTAACGCGAGGTGCACAAAGAAACTGAACCTGTGCCGTAAAAAGATTACTAGGGTTGACAACTGATAATCAACTCCTTAAGTAAATTTTTACAGGTGGTCTCTCAGAAATACACTTGAGGCTGAAGTGCATCTACTTGTCTCCACAGATCTCTAAGATCGTCAATTACTAGATCTACTCATTCATGAGCAGCACTGAGAGCCAATTTTGTGGTGGTGAGTTGGTTTAATTGGCGTACTTTGTTTTTAGGAAAGTAGTAGCAGCCTGGAAGTCAAAAAGAGTTTGTTCAGTGGTGAGCACTCTTTGCTCTAATCCACATACCAAAGCAGGGGGGATGGACAAGGTCCCAAGGCGTTCACGATGAACAGGTAAGGAAACTTCAGGAGAGAGGGAAACTCCATCCTAAGTAAGTTAGGTTCCTTAGGCAACATGTCCTAATTGGACATAAAGATTTTTTACTGACGGATTAATGCCTGGAGGCGTTTATCAGAGATTACAGGGTCACACTGGGTCCTGGAGGACCTCTGGGACCAGGGGGTCCCCTTCCTCCATCTTGTCCATCACTCTCAGGGGGTCCTCTTTCACCATACTGTTTATCACAACCAGGGGGTCCTCGCTCACCTTCATATCCATCATAACTGGGAGGTCCATGCTCACCAGGCCCTCCTTGAACCTGGAGCTATAGGAACTATTCTGGAATTACCTTAAACCGTAGATCATTTCCTCCAAGGTCTGGAGGCGTTCATAAATAGAGGTGATAAAGTTATCAAACTTGGAGTATACTTAGTGGGTATAATCTATGACTTGATTATGGATAACAACCTCTAGTTGACTAAAAGGAGTTGTGTGTTCCGTTTGAATGAAACTCATGACTCCTTGATCAAGTGGGTGAGCACATCTTGTATTTCATAATAAGCTTCCATTTTTCCAAAATAGCAGTTCATTTTTCATTGTTGAACTGGGAGGAGATTGATAGAGTTGGAGGAGCTGTGAGTGTATGGTCTCTAATAGCTTCAAGTGGCGGAGAAATTAATGATGATGATACCCCACTACTTGAAGTAAATGGTATAAAGTGGGATGGAAAAATTGACGCAGGTGCGCTCTTTAAGTCCAGCTTCAATCTGTTCTATATCAATTGAAGAACTTTTCTACTAAGCTCATCATAGGAGCTAAAATGGAAAAAGCTCTTCTTCTACTGGCACAGCCCCAGGGACGAAGGCCCCCAATAAGATGAGCTGGATGGCTTAAGCAAAGTCAGACAGTTGTAAGTTATATTTTCCGATGGATACAGCATATAAGGTTACTTCCATAGAAGGTGGAAAAAGAATATCACAGTTGGTTGTGGCATCAATAACAATTTATGTTGATTACCCAGTCACTTATGGGAGGCTTCACAATCTGAAGAGTTTTCCAAAACTGATTTATTACTATCCATTTTTGCTTAGATGTTTATAATTTTTATAATTTTCACTACGAACTCATGGTGCAACCTGGCAGGGAGCACAAGTTTTGTCAGGATCATAGGTTGATACCATGGATCCTTTGTTATTTAAGGGCCAGATGACCCAAAGTTTATGAGTGTTGGTTATTTACCCGGGTTGCTTCTCTTAGTCTAGAAGTCTTGTTTAATCCAGATATTGAGTCTGATGTGGTGAATTCCGTATAAATACAATTTTCACTTATAAATGCAAAAAGGGGAGAAAAAGCGTAAAGTTTATTACTCACTACCAGCTTTTTAAGGGTAATCAGAGAGGTTTATTAAAGAAAATCTAAGCTGCTCAAGCCTAGATCTAATAAGTTAAACAAGTTGGGGATTTGGTGCAATCTCAATTATCTCAGTTGATCTGATTGAGCTCATCTCAAAGTGCAGGTTTGAACCCTGAAGCTGGGTGGCTCCGAGGGAGTGTGATTCTGTCATGTTGGTTGGATTTGATCACTAATTTTGATCATAGTCAACTTTTATTGAGGATGATGCCCAACAGAAGTTTGGGCTTTTGGGTCAAATTAGGAATGATTGACAACTTTGATAGCTGTCAACTTTTGTCAGGGATTATCCCCAACGGAAGTTTGGGCTTTGTGGTCAGTTTAGATCAATTCTTATTATCTGACATATCTAAATCCGCCAGCTGGGTAGAAATACTAACAGTTAGGGAGGATAATCCTAGGTGCAATGACAGGTTCCATCTTAGAATGACAATACAGCACAATTATTTTGCCATATAATCCTTGGGGGATTTTTCAAATTAATTTCTGTCCCTATTATATATTTTTGACCTTCTAAAATCTTTTTTATTTAACTAAGACAAGCCAACCAGTGGACTGACATTATTAATGATCAAGAGCAAAATATCTAACAAAAGAATTTAATGGACAAAAACCAACCAAATAAAACTACAACCAGGCGTGGATTGAAAATCGCTAACCCACCATAGAAGAGGGTGAGGGGTCAGGCAACGCTTCTACAGACATATTTAGCTGGTCAGCATCACCATATTCATTGTAGAAACGGACAAATGTGGAGATCCAGGTGTGGGGGCATCAGCGTGGTAGTGGTGGATGTGAATTATCTATTGGTTACCTTCCTTAAAATTTGGTGAGACTTTTTCAGGTGATTTTTGCAGATGGGTCAAATTCTATTAATTGTACCACATGCATGACCGCATCAGTGGCTTCAGTGGCCAATTTTGTAAATCTTCCTGTTCTGTTTTGGGGAAATCATGGGGGAACTTGACTATGCTCAGACCATGGTGGAATTGAGAAATGGATTGGACTACCACTTTGCATAGGATTGGACAATGGGGTGAGGCCACCGCTGCTAAGGCAAGATTTTGGTCACTTTGGTAGGGGATGACATTAGTTTAGGAATGAATCGCTTAGGAAATGGGGATTTGTCTAAATCAGAAATGTAGAATTTGTCCCAAACAAAATTGAGCAGGCCAAGAGGTTCACCGGAGTCCTCTTTGGTGACAAAATCACCTGATTTATCAATATTAGCCAATAATTCCCATGAATTTTGGTTTACAGGGATAGTGGATGGAGAACTTGAGTGGCAAAATTCAAATGGGCTGCTTGGGTTCAATAGGTGGTCCAGGCCTGTTTCTGATTGGTTGGGTGAAATTGGGTGGGATAGTGTGGGTGGGTTTGATGGAGGCTGATTTTTCACTATAGCTCATCAAATGAGAACGTTGAGCGGGAGGGGGCAACAAAGCGCCCCATTTTGGAATATGCCAAATATGGCTCTGAGGCCACATCTGAGGAAGTGGCTCAGGGCAGGATTTTTTGAAATGGTCAAGTTCTTAAACAGAGGAGACAAATTTAGCGACCATTATCCACCTGAGCCCAAAAAAAATGCTCAGGCGCCATGGTGATATGAGCATGGGGTTTTCTGTTGGGCAATGGCAGGGTGGTGTGGGATTGTGGTGGCAGTGGCATGAGGTGCAGCAAGGTGCTCTGCTCTAGAAGTAATGGCGAAAACAATGTTGAGCTTTGTCCCACAAGCCAGAAGCCCCGCCATCAACTGGTTAATTAAAACTGGAGTGGTAGGTGAGATGGGAGGGATGCAAAAGTCACCACCAATGTGGTCTTTGAAGGAAGGTGAGTTTGAGTGGTAGGGTTAGGAGTATTTTTGTGAATTAGGGGAGTAGAAGCTTCTGCTGTAGCGTCCTCTTTCTTTTGGAAGCTAACATCAAAATAGCCCTTAAATGGGTGGAAATCAATAAAGCCAGTCAGTGCAAATGCAGCCATGGCTACTTATAATTGCCTTGCTGGCATATAGGAACAAACGTATATATTTGACTTTTATGAAAAATCAGATGTTGGAACGAGGGAGGGCGAGAGGATGGGGGCGAGAAGGGTTGATGCACGCCAGGTGAAGCACTAAGTCCCATGGGGGGACAAAAAAACTTGAAGAAGATGGTGGGCTATTATACCCATGCAAAAGCGTTTGTCTGCAGGTTGGAAAACACTAGGCGGTGGGCACTGCTACCCCACATTGGAGCATCAGGCGGTGGATCTGCAGTCATTTTTTAGAAAATGGGAGTGGCCAGATGGCAGATAAAGTTAAATACTTTTTCTAATAAAACTTTCTCAAAGTAATATTGATTGGAAAGAAAAACGCCCTTCTAGAATCTTTTGTCACAATTAAAACGTGCAGAATACCATTAGATTCTGCAATCTAATTGGGCAACCACTTCATTCGGGATCATATCCACTAGTAACCCACAGCCACTAAAAATCCTTAAAAACTAGGTCGACAAACCCCTGATTATGAGGCGCTGGGGTCTCATCCTTTAAAAGGTAGATTAATGGAAAGCTTTGTCCAAGGTTTTTTAACATTTTCTTTAAAAACTAGAATATACTATGAGTCACAAAAAATTGAGGTTCCAAGAAAAAGTCAAAGGTATGATTAAGAAGTATGATGGCAGGAGCAGAAAGTATAAGTGAGCCAAATTTTAGTGGCAATGCACTGTACTCTACTTCACAATTTGTAGTCTGGAGACCTGCAGTACCATAGATTTTCTGATAATCTATTTTTGGGAGTGAGGTCCAGTCTCTTTACTAGTCTAGTGGACACAATATTAATTGGTGACCACTGTCAATAATATTGAGGACAAAGGATTATTAAAAGAAATATCAATATAAGTTATTTAAAAAAATAAGCATCCGCCAGATTTGTTGTAAGGACAACCAGAGTGTCTCCTTGACTTAAATCAAGTTTAATCTTTAAACCTAGCTGAGGGCTGGATTCTATAAAATTTCCAAAAGGTATAGTCCAGTGAACCCATTTAATATGGGATATTGCCAGAGAAAACTGGAAGCTCTTGTAGTTCTAACTGATTAATATTAGGCTTAGGTACAAATTTCTGCACCAACTAAGCCTTGTAATTTTTCTGCATGCAATTGGTAACCACTAACATCTCATCCGAGTTAACTAGCTGAATTAGTGGAGGCGCAGGTCACTGAAACTACTTGATTTAATGGCTGGTGGTGCCAAATATATTTTTTTACCAGGGATTTTTGTAGAGGTGGCAGAAGTAGAAAAACCCTGTTCTACTCCATCCTGACTTTTCTCATGTCCACCTTATTCCCAGGGTTCACCGTATGAACTGTATTATAGAATGTAACCTAAGACAATTATTGGAATAATAAACTAGAATTTACAAAGATAATAGGCGACCTTATTAATATCTGGCTTATTTGAACTATGACCATAAGGCCAAGCTAATACCCTAGTTGGCGCGTTAGCCCAATTGGGCTGGTTTCAAGGCTCTTGATGCTTTGGTTAGGTTACTCAAAAGTGATGGCGCATTTATGGAGTTAATTTACCCTATGGATTATATTGTTAACATTCAAAACTGGTATCCTCACCCTATATAAATTCTTATAGGGTTCTCAGCCATGACTCAACAAAAAGTGAGCGTTGGAGTCATTTATAAACGTTAGCTCCAGATAGCATCTGCGTCTCCATATAGTACGCTCTGTAGATACTTGTATATGCTCATCGTTATTAGAATAGATATTGAGAAATTTAGTCTCAGAGTGGCCCCTTTCAGCTCAGCTATACTCCTAAATAACAAGCTTTATGGTGTTAGGGTGGTACAAGAAGGATTCTTTAAGTTTTAAAATAACTAAAGCCTGACTTTCAGAGTCCAGAGAGTTCATTACCACCACTAAATTAGTGAGTTGGATGCTCCACCCATATAGTTTTAAAAAGATCATAAAAATTGTGCACTTTCGCCTTCTTATTAAATTTTAAAATTAACTGAGTGAACATGAAATTAAGTTTAATGGCTGCTGGGCCTAAAGGCCTGTGTTTTCCCTGTCTGAATTTCCACATTACTAAGATGAGGAATGGGAGTAATTAAGTCTGAAGCCGCCATATTGTTGGGAGGCGTGGAAGCTCCCTCAACCTGAATGGATGTAAAAACAGCAGGCAGGCTACCCTTAACTGGTGTCTCACTGCCTACACAATCATGTTATGGTGGAAGGGTTTTCAAAATCTGACATTGTTAGCACTTACAAAAATCATTATATATCTCCACATTAATTTGTTTTATCATTCAGAGCATGGTGGCGTTCCGCCTGCATCTTAATATCCATATTAAAAGTTGTTTGTTTAGAATCCTGGAAAATCTGCTTTTAAAAGATCTTTTGCACACTAGAGACCCTAATTTTTGGGCCTGGACATTCAGTTCCCAGATGTAAGAAATCGAATTCCTGATACAATTTAGTATTGGATTGAACTGCTCCATTCCTACCATATCAAGGCTATCAAGATGGTCTTTTTTAAGATTCATATCTTCCTCTTACTTTTTTACTTGGTGATCAAGGCTACTTATGATTTCTCCTAGTTAGTCAACGTGAACACTCAAGTTTGTAAATAATTAACTCACTTTGAAAAAGTTTGCTGGGCCATATGGGTGGCCAATTCAGCATCTGCTGGTCGAAATGCCTCCACCATGGGATAGCCCTTTCCTGGGATAGCAGAATTTATAAGTATGCACTGCTAAGAGAACCAAAGTGTGTTCTCTTTAGTGTGCACTGAATATAAAATTAATGCTAGGGCATCATATTTCAACTGCGCAGGTACTAATTTAAAAAACAATTTACTACTGTTTGAGGACAGTAAACTGGGTTAAAGCAAAGATAAAAAAACCTTTTTCAATACTAGGGTTTATGTAACAAAAAATGAACACACTGTAGTATCACTAATTCCAGTGGCTAACAGGCTCGCTTCTGGTATTCTTCTCTTGGTAGATTGAACATAGCTTCCCTTTGGAAAAGATCCCTCTCCACGTGACCATCCTTCTCAGATAAGCTCTTCTCATTTAACAATATCCTATTGATGCACTTTAAAACTACTAAGCAACACTTAGGCCTGGAAAATAGAGGATTAATACCCAATTTAGTTCAGGGAAGCAAATGGTTAAATTTGGTCATGTCCATAAAAATCAACATCCCAATGCCATTTATAATCTAGTTGATGACCATACCTATAATAGTACCCTAGTATTGACTATTTTATGCCGGCGTGGGGCAAGGGATTATTGAAATAATATAGGATGCTAGGGCACCAAGGCCATGGCTTCATTGATTAATAATAAGAATTGGAGATTACACCGGCAGGGATTAAGGATCTGATGATTAATGTAAATTGTAAAGAAATGAAGAGCTCTAACTCTATATCATTTTTATTAGTACGATTTTTTTAGAAATTACATATAAAGTTGTGGCCATGTGCTCAATAATTCTAATATTTGAACAAACCCTGTATCTACATATTAATGAATATATAAGAATAAATAGATAATAATATAAGATTGTTGTTAAAACTAAAAATAACAAGCAAGAACCACCCCACATTACTCACCTCAATCTTTTTTTAGTTCCATATCAATAATCAAATAATATAAGATTGAATGTAGGAATCAATTTTTGTCCTAGCCAAGATGTGTTTCAAACCTGTTATGCATTTAATACCCAACCTTGTCTTGTTATTACAGTTTTTTTAAACAACATATCTTTATCAAAATTTAATAAAAAAACAATTAGAATGGTAAGAGGGAATGGTGAAACTGGAGATTTGACCGAGATAAGAAAGTCTAGGAATGGATGTCACTAGTCAATTAGTATTGCTGATCATTCCTGGGTGGTAATTACCATCGCTAGTCTTAGCATAAGTGTGCTTAAACACCATTATATTTGGAAGTATGAAAGTTGCCTTGTCATGTTTTATAAATGATCCAGAGGTGCAGTTCAGGCGTGCGGTTTTAAAGCACCCTTAGATAAGCTGTAAGAGCTTGGTGCTCTGCGCAATCTGATTAATAAAATACTAATTGTTTTTTAATACCAGACCTTTGTATGGGGGCGCTTATAGCTCTAGCTCTTGGCCACATTCACCAAGCTTAATAACCATATATAATAATGTTAAAGAAAGTCTCCTAACTTGATTGTCTGATGGTGCAGCATTTTTACAAAACATAGGTCTTGAGAGGGGTATAAATATGGCAGTAAATGTTTACCATATAGTAACAGCCTCATTAGTGGCCAGTACTTTTTGAATATGGCTTACTTGAGATATTGTTGGCCAATATCTTCCTTTCCTTTTTTTTTATACACCAGAAGTCCTTATAAGGGGAATATGGACCGCAGTGCTTGCCTTTTTTGATGGCTTATTGTAGAATATGTCAGGTGATCGAACACTGGTTGAAGGTAAATATATTTTAATTGAGGCATGATACTAAAACTCTGAGGCTGTAGTCATTATTGTGCCACTCCTCCTCCCAGTTGTTAAGGATTTGAGGTCAAATTGGTGGGTTCAATGGTGGGTTCAGGGGTAGTTTACAATCTTCAATCATTTTGTTTCTGATTTATTATATTTTCTTTTTTGTGACTTCATTTAAATTTAATAACTTCTACCGTGTTGTTTCTGTACTCATCACTGAATTGCAGGATTCAATATATCATATAATTTGTTTATCATCCCACACCATAATTTTTAATGACTAACTTCCTAGACAAATTTTCTGGTTGCATAGTCACAAGTAATAGGAGCTATTCAGCCGGGGGCAGCTTTGAGTGATTCATTATCCATTCTAATAGGGAGCGTGATGAGACAGGTTCAAGTACTTAATGGATCTGAACCTAGTTAATGCCTCATGCAAGGTTAGAGCATGCATGTGAATCTGCAGCATACAGACAAACATTTTGCTCATATTTGACAAGCGTAGGTCTCAAAGCTGATTAGGACTTACCCCCTTCTTTCTTGGGCTTGAAAAGATTTACAAGGGTGATCAATGCCACTTTTGAATTGTAACATAGGGAAGTGCATATAAGCAACTTTAACGTGTGCTCCAGCATCAGACTCATTGGTATCATGTGAACTACATACTGGAGCTTCAAGGATATAGTTGTTTATTACTTTTTCTTTCCCTTCAAGTTTTAGGAATTTGTACTTCCAGTAGGCCATGTGAGCCAACATACTTCTAAGCACGCTTGTTCCATCTCCTTGACTTCTGGGACCTTTTCATTAATTAAGGTCATAAAGTAGAAAAACGCCTTTATGGAATATAGGGGGTCACGACAGAAGTTTGGTTGTATTTTTATTTTCCAATATTGACTATGGTATTTTTTCTCGATGTTAATTTTGAGTTTGACGCCAATTGGAAGGAGCCAAGAAGCTCTTTGACGCCTTTATGGGTTGTTTTTATGATAATTCCTACCACCATGTCATCAGCAAAGGCCTGCATCTTATGACATAGTTTGGGTGAACTATACCAAGAAGCTTTGTCTCTTGTGCTGCCAACTGATGTTCATGGCAATTATAAAAAGGATTAAGGACATGGGGTTTTCTTTTCAGAAGCCCTGCTTGGCAGTATTGCATCCATTAGGCTGTTAATTACAATGACTTTAGTTTTAATTCCTGAGTATAAAGTAGGAAGTCCAAAATAAAAATATCATCATAAATTTTGACCGCTTGCATTGCCACATGCAAAAATGACCAAACTACCCAATATTAGGCCTTATCCATGTCAAAAAACATTATATAGTTATCCTCATATCCTTACATGTTTGAAGGATATTATATGTAGCTGATACTGTACCAGATAGTGCACCCTTTAATGAATCTGTGGTTAGCTTCTTAAACGCGTTTAAGAAGCTTTATAATGCCATCTATAATGGTTCCATCAGATACCCTTCTTGTTTAGGAACACATTCTGGGTCTCATGGCCTCTTAAGATTTGACGCCTGGTATTCAGTCAAAGGTTGTATAAGTGAATGAGTCCTGGCATGATGCAGTTTCAGATTCATAGAGCATCACTACACACATGTTTTCAGGGCCTGGAGCCTTTCCTTTCAGTGACTCCTTCAGTGCTCACTTAACTTCATAAATAGTTATTTAAGCATTAGGATTACACTCATCTTCAGTCAAACTATTCTGTAGCACTGGTTTGATCAGGCCAATAAAGGTTTTGGTCGTTAAACTTCAGGTTATTTATTATTAAAAAGGCTACAGAAACGTTCAATTTTGCGCTTAATAATTGTTGGATTGATGGAAACTTCGCTGGATGAAGTCTTAACACATTGTACTTATCCTTTATTTAACCAAGGTAAGCTGACCAGGGGATAGACATTACTTAACTAAAACTAAAATCATAATGAAAATTAACGATTCAAACAAAATGCCCAAAATGGATGGATCAATTTAATCATAACTAACAAATATCCAACTAGGTGGGTAGCGAATACTGCTATCCCTCCATGGTGGATGGAAGGGGGGATTGGGGGGCTCATCTTCAGCCGCATCCATCTCATTCCAGAGTAGGGTGCGTGTTAAGGCAGATAGTAGGGGTGTGTGAGCATCAGCGGAATTGGGTTTAATATCTCTGATGACTGGAACTTCTGAATAGTTGTTAGCCATCATAATGCCAACAATGTATTTGGCTGAAGCGTCTTCAGCTTTGAGGCGGGCGTCTGGGTATTTAATGAACATGGCAATGTTGGTTCAGGTAATTTTTGCTTTTGGATTCCATGCTACTGTTACCACATACTGGATGGCTTCAGTGACATTTTTGTGTAAAATTTTCATGTTGATCTTACTTTGTGCAGTAAGATCTATGAGGATAACGGGAGGTGGAATTCCTCCTGTGAGCACAGCTACAGATTTGGTGGCAGCTTTGCGGAGCCGATGGCAATCTGGTGTGGAAGCTGCTTCTACTGCAAGCTGGTGGTTGCTGTAGAATGGTTTGGCGTTGGGTTGTGGGACATATTTCTGAGGCGGGAATTTTGCATCCCATTCTTCATACAGAGCCGCTCGACTTGCAGCAATGGTTCTTTAACAATGTTACCTGATTTTTCAATTTCATCCAATAACTCCCATGGGTTTTAGTTATATTGGATTGGGGAATCAGTGTACAGTTGAGGTTTGTTTGATTTGTTTGCGGACACATGGGATAGAACTGGGATCTAATCTGGTATTTGATTGGAGGAATTATTTATGGCATTGGGGTGGGGAGGAGGCTGATTGGTGGCTGCAGGTGCAGCTGCAGCAACAGGCTTTGGGGGTGGAGGAGGAAGGATTGTGCCCCATACCTCAAATTGTACAGGGTGGGCATCAGATTGGAGGTCAGCGGATGAGTCATATGATCCATCTGATGTAGTTGAGTAGGGGCATTTGCATTTTGAGTGGTCTAACTCGAAACATGATGGACAGATTGTCCACCCACCCTCAACGCGGGCCCAAAATGGATGGTCAGGTGCTGAGGGAATAATGGTGTGCAGCAGAATTGCCGCCACAATTTTACCAAATTTAGGGCTTATTGTGGCATATGCCTGAGACCCAGCAAGTCGTGTGGCCCCATTTGAGACCACAAATTGTAGGATGGGGGTTGGAGCCATAGGCTACCAAACTGGCCATCAGCTCCTGGTGGAGCACTTCAGGGGGAGGTGGGTGGGCAGGCCAGCAAACTGGACCACCAAAGTGGTGTCTGCTGGGAGCTGAGTCCAAGTTGTGGTGAGAGGGGTGCCCTGGTATTCCAGGGGCACAGTTACTGCAGTGGCAGCATCAGCTTTGCAGGTGAAGCTGAGGTCAAAATACCCCTTGTAGGGGCGGAAATCAATAAATCCGGTGGGTATAATTACCGCCTATGCCATTTCTATAATGGCTTAGTCATGGTATGGGAATAGTTTCCCATATTCAACCCTTAGGCCATATCACATGTTGCTCCAGGGAGCACTAGGGGGCAGCGTGGTACCGATTGGGTATGAGCAAGGTGGGCGTCCAGGTCCTTGGGCGGAATGAATTGACCCATGGGTTTGGAATGACTGGGTGAACCAGTCCTAGTGCATTTTCCTGACAGACAGAAAATGTTGGGGGGAGTTTCTCCGCTGCCCCACGCTGGAGCAGCTGGTGGAGAATCTGACGACATCAGAGCGAAACTACTATGGGCAAATATGTTTTTTTTTAAATTTGTATAATTTGGCTCAGAAAGTTAAGCCAAGTGGAAAGAGAGTTCTTGATCACACTGTACTTATCCTAGTATTGGATTTCCTTAGGGCTTTCCATACTCTCTTTAGTAATATCCAGAAAATGTTTTAATGCAATAGGTGGCATTTATTCATTTTTGAAGGCTTGCTTTTTAGGAGTACTCAGTATTATTTATGAACTTTCTTATATTTGCATCACCAATATTTAAAGTTCTATTGCGTAATCCTCAGGGTTACCAAGCATCCTTCAGCATCTTCATGGTGGCAGTTTGCCTGTAAACTTTGTGTCTTTTGTACATGACATTGTCACAATTAAGTTTCTCCTTAATTTTCATCCAGAGGTTGAGGGGATCCATCATAGGCTGCTGATTAAGATGAGTGATAAAGAAATCAAAACTGCTTTGATGGTTCAGGGCCATTCAGTGTCCCTCATTGTTAACTGAGTGATTTAATACTCTTGCTGCTTTGGAGATTTATCTATAGGATGGTAACTTGAACAATCATGTGGTTGCTCACCACGTTGATTCTGATCTCATTGTAGAGATCATCAGCTTGAGTTCAAACAAGACAAGAACTCAGACTAGCTGGGAACCAATCATCAGCTTGCTGTTGCTGTCATACGTCCACCTTGTAAAGTTTGTAGAGTTATCGTCCTTTTTGTCTTCTGTGAGGTACACCCAGAGGACTCTATCTATTCTAGCATTTAATTGGCCTTATTTCAGGTAGCTTGCATGATGAAATGTGCTCACCTCACGTTATGCCAGAAGTATAGGTCTACTGGTATTACCCTAGCCTTCTCAGTTTTTACTTCCAACAGAAATTTCTTTAGGTACAGTTTTTGTGAAGCTTAAGCAATGCATAAATTTCAATTGCCCAGAGGCTTTCGTTGGTGTCTATTTTATAAGTCTTGGCTACTAGGATCCTGCAAACGTGTTTTCCTCTATGAACACCAGTTCTAAGCTCTACTTTAATGCAACAATCGCAATGTGATCTGTCCATGGTCCTTGGCGGCCTTTCTATAGGGACCACACATGATTTGTTGTATCGCAGACTGAGCTCCACACCATTTGCTTTTGGCTGTGGGCTTGGGTTTTAGAATTAAAATTAATTTTTATAATAATTATTTTTAAAATTGTATCTTCTTTGCTCTTGTCAAAATACTAGCCATCCATCTATCATTTTTGGTTGCAATAAGCATTCCTAGCTACACGACCCAAAGGTATGAGTGTTGGAACCAAGAGAGCCCAAGGTTGCAGTGGTCAGCACTGAACAGATCCTATTGAACTGCCTGATGCACCAAGTAACCAGAATTAGGATGGCTCCTAAGCTTAATATCTGAATTGGGCTCAATAGTTTTAGCAGAACATGGTAGCTGCAATGCATGCCATGATGATCAAATTGCTATAAAAACAAAAAAAACTTGAAAATTAGAGCAGCGAATATTTTTTATCAAAAAACATAGGGAAGGGAGAGAGAAAAATAAGCCAATGCACTAACAAGAGAGGGCACTGAACTTATAAGTGGAAAGAATTTGGGCTTTTTGTGCTGTTCTTGGGCACCGTTCCCTCTTCTTGTTTTGAAGGTTTGCAGTTCATGCTTGGGAGTAAAGGTTAGGATTTCAAAATTAGTCACAGTAATTTGGGCTGAGTGAGGTGATGGGACACGCGATGATTGGCTGCTCCCTGATTAAGCCAGGGAAATTTTTTTTAAAAAAATCAAATGAGAAGCCCTCCACATGCTGCAGCCTAACGTCTGATTAGCATAAAAAAGGGAATTTTGGTGAAATAAGAGTAAAAGGGAGATCCAGAAATGACGGATGGGAAGATAAAAATTATAGCAAAGTTGTAAATCTTACCATAAAGATTATAATGAAGAAGGGAGAAAATTCAGGAGATAGGGAAATTCAAGAAATGGGTTTTGGCATAGGAGAACTTTACCTGAAGTAAAATGAACCATTTTGGCAATGTAGCTGAGAGATTTCTCTATATAAGAGCCTAATCATATCAATGTACAGACTGCTAGGCAATGTGGGAACAGGAGCAGTCATATGAGAAAAAAAGTGTAGAAAGCCTTATATTACCCTGTCCTTTTTTGCCCACCTTTCAACAAGGTTGAACGATTAGAACTCTACTATCAAAGTGTTACTCCCTCAGAGGAGGGTTAAATTGTTGGCTTTTGCCGCGCCATTGAGGAAGGAAGAAAATAAATAAGTTACCCTATTGTGGGAAACAGGTGGGCAACGGGAGGGTGCTGGACAGGCAGTTGATGTCTGAGGACAGGAAGGGATACTAGATGAGGGTAGAAATTTAAAAGCCCCATTTTTGGGCGCCAGACTTAAAGCACTTGAAATCTCTCAGGTGGAGTACAAGGTGCAGCACGAGCTGTGGGAGCAGCCTCCACCTTGGGACATGCGTGTACCCTGACAAGTTATCCCAGAGAAACTTCCAGAGGCAAATATGTAGTCCAGGACTTCAGAACTAGAAATTGTACAACCTTAAAATAGTAAATAGCAAATGACAAACAGCATTTAATAAAAGGCGGCTGAAGGAACTGCACAAAGACATAAAACTTAACAAACAAACTTATACATGTGGGAAGGTCTCAGTGGACAGGAAGGGTGACATGGTAAGGTCAACGCTGCACTGTAGTACAAAATAAAGATCTGACTGCATATTATGTTAGGACCAGGAGAGCCTAAGGTTGCATTGGTCAGCACTCTACAGCTCTTGTGGAACCACCTGAGGAATTAAGCAACCAAGATGAGATGGCACCTAAGCCCTCTATTTGGCATGAATTGCGGCTAACATAGTTTCAATGAATCTATTTAACTCTTGCCATGATGATCAAACTGGAATATAAAAATGGAAAGAAAACTTACATTAAAGAACTTGAATGTTCTACAAAAGTCTTAGTAAGGGGAGAGAGAAAGATAAGCTAGTTCCCTCAAAATAGAGGGCCTGATATTATAAGGGAAAGAAATTTGGGCATACTGCGCTGTTCTTAGGCACTGCATCCTCTTCTCATGTTTCAGGCTTGCAGTTCATTCTTGGGAGTAAAGATTGGAATCACTAAATAGTCACATTAATTTGGGCTGAGTGAGCTGATGGGGCACGCCATGATTGACTGCCCCTAATCAAGCCAAAAAAACCGTTAAAAAGTTCCAAAATGAGAAGCCTTCCACCTGCGGCTGCCCAGAGTCTGATCAGCATAGTAAAATCAAAAGGGGACTATTGAAATAAAAGTAAAAAGGAGAGCCATAATTGGTGGACAAGTAAATAAAAAGCATAGTAAAATTTAAACCTTCTTAGAAAAAATAATAAAGAGAGTGAAATTCAGAAAATAGGGGGTTTAAGAAATTAAAAAGATTTGGGAGATTAGTATTGGCATAAGAGAATTTTACTTGGTGTAAATTGAGCCATTTGGCAGTGTAACTGATGGATCTATCAGCATAGGAGCCTAATCCTCCACTGTACATACCATTATGCAAGGAGGTAACAGGAACAGGCATACGAGAATGATGTTAGAAGTCCCTAGAAAGCCTTACTGTGAGGCTTTTTGGGCTATAATTTGTTTTGAAGATGGAAGTTTGTTTTTTGTGACAGTGGATGCCAAAGCTTTGTGAGGTGATGGAGACAATTATTGGGGGTAGTTTTTTTTGGACAGAGATTTTGTTATCAGTTATTTTGTGAGCTGGAAACTATGCTGTTATACCCTTTTCTATATTGATTACTATAAGCGTAAGCTTAATTTATGAAAATGTGCTGCTCATTTTGAGATGGGGTTGAGAGGCTGGGTTGGCAACAGACACCAGATGATATTCAGTCTCACTATTATTTTTTTGAATGGCTTAGTTATTCTTGCCTTTTTGATTGTTTTACTTTGGCAACTTTTCAGCGGATATTTTTTCTGATGGGGCTTACCAGAGATAGGCTTTTCAGCATTAGTTGCCACTTTAGTAAAAACTTTCGCATTACAAGTTTTTAGGCGCTTTCTTTAACCTTGCCTTTT
>JAKSZP010006193.1:0-19703 GCA_022478985.1 Massospora cicadina | reverse complement strand
GATGGTCTCAATGAGATCCTCAGCATATGTGCCCATTTTAATCAGGGTGGCAAGGAGACAGATTCTCTCTTGCAATTGGTGGACATACGGCCACAAGATCCCCATGTATTGCTGCCAGAAGTGAGTGATAATGGGGTTGTAGAGCCAAAAATATCTAACTTCTGAACCCAATCAATGATGGAGGGGGCCATAGTGACCAAGAGTACTGATAGAGCCCATCCAGTATACAGACTGACAGGCCACCAGGGAAACGCCATCAGGGATGCGGTCAGAAGAGATTATAAAAATTGTTTGGTTTTTTGGCAAAAATTTATTGAAGGAAAAGGAAGAAAATTGACCAACAATTTTCTCAGTGCTATGCAACTGATTAAATAGTGGTCAATTTGGGGTATTGACAAGCTGGGATCAGGTCCCACAATTTTGACCTAACTGGCGAATTGTTTGGGAATGGGCGGGTTTGTTCCTTGAGAACTGACATCGCAAAGTTTGGCAGTGGGCCAAGTCACTGTCAGTTTGACCTCAAATGTATAAACTGAGTTTTGGCTACATTTTCGATGGTTGGTTTGATGGCATTTAGCCTGATGAGCGGTGGGAATCCCCCAAGGCCACCCCACATAGGGGCGGTTCCATTTGGTTGAGAACGGGTTTGGGATGCCCAACCTGCCTGCACTCAGTCGCTGGACTGTTCATTTGGTCAGTGGCATCACATCGGCTGCAACGCCCAAATTGCCAACTGGGGGCTTTGAACCCTCATCAGTGGCGCCCAATGCTATAGCCTGATCGTCAAGGATGATCCTCGACAACTTTAGTAGGATGGTGCTTTGTTCAATTGGCATATTGGTTAAATTGGAACCGTTGGGCGTTCTGACCAAAACCTCAGTCTTCATGCCTTCCCAGTCATTTGAGATTTGGGCATCAGCCATATTGCCACTCAAATTAGATTTGGCCTATTTCAATTTGACAATCTTGGCACATATTTTGCTAATTCCCTGTAACAGTTCTGCTGAGGTGAGTGTGGGTACTGAGGGTGGGATCCAAAGTGGAAGAGCTGTTATCCATCACTTGTCTACTATGTGAGTGAGATTTCATGAGTAACAAGGGGTACCACCATCCTCTTTGGTGTCTTTTTACTTGTGAATGGGAAGAGGGCCCAATCAACAGCCAGGGGACGTTCCCCAGGAATTACAATAGCCTTCCATGATGAATCCAGATCTACTCCAACCATGCACCTGGACTATGCCATCACCTCCTACATTCCTGAATCTGCTTTCACCTTCAAATATAGTACAAACATGGTGTGCACCTATCCTTCATCTAAAATAATTCCTTATTTATTTTTATTCTTGTTTATTTTTTGGTACTCTTAATGTACTAATTATCTCTTAAATAAAAAGCTTTCCCCTTACTATTATTTATCTTTATTAGGAAGTTCTCTTAAGACCTCTGTCGAGATTGAGTATGATTGGGCGATAAGCTAGTGTTCTGGTGAATCATAAATTAGAGGCAAAGTGAGCTCCAAAGGCGAGTAATAGGCTAGAGCAATGCAAGGTGAATCAATAGAATCAATTAGGATTCAGTAATTGAGGTTTATGTTGAAGCCTCAATGATTGAACAATTTCTACATCAATAGCAAATTGAATTGACTAAGCAAAATGTGTCAAATCCATTGAGAAATACCAAGGGTTAAGGGTTGAGCAATAGAGAGAAGTAGAGGAGATTTTTTAAGAAGAAGAGGGAGAAAAGAAGAAAGAAGTGAGTAGGAGTAAGAGAGAGCGTGAGCAGAGAAGGTCTACTGTATAAATTATATTAAATAAAAAGTAGCGTAGTTGGGGCGATCACCTCCTATTTTATATAAGTTTATTACATTTATTTGAGAAACCACATTATCCATATCATTTGGCTGTTGCTCAGTGGGTTAACCCTTGTGCAACTCGTTCAGCGGAAATAAGTCATATCTGCCAAAAGTTAACAGTGGTGCTCACTACAGGGGGTTCAGATTGGTGCTGAAGTAGCTGATAGGTTGGTGAAGAGGTGGCGGTGATGCACCACTGTGGTTTGGTTCCAGCGGTTAGTGGTGGTGGGGAGGGGCAAGCCCTGGACGCCCGCCTCGCACGCTGAGTTTGGAAGTAGGAGGATTACCATCTGGTTAAGTGGGGGGGAAATGTCAAAATTTTACCAGATGGAATCCTCTAATGATTTATTGTTATTTGGGATGATATGGCCAATCCTGGCAGAATGGCTTATTGACTGATTTTCATGTTAATTGGTTCAATTGTTGGTTAGTTGCTCCCCAATTTGGGTTGATCCAAAATTAGTATTCCGCTGAGTTTGGTATTAGGTATGAGTGGGGCCAATTGGTGATCCCAAGTTAGTATAAGGATCACCAGCAACTAACAGCCAAGGATGATCCAATTGATATCATTCAACAGAATCAGTGTTCAAACGCCAACTGCCATTTGTGGTCCATTGTGGGATTTCTAGCAGAAAGCCAATGTATTCACTTCAATCGTTTATCCATGAATTAGCTTCCTGATAATCTGATGTTGGTGGATCCAACAATTATGAGTTTGAGGTGGCTGAAGTTGTTTCTGGCGCCTCATTTATTATTTAAATAATATGAGAAGAGATGTTGGTGAGATGCTGAGATATTCTGAGTCAAAGCAAGTTACTGGAAGTTGTTTCTGGTGCATTTATATCAACTTGAAGGTTGAACCCAAATTCAACGTTTAATTTAATTATTTATATGGCTCACCGGCAACTTAAGGCTGAGGATGAGCCAAAACTAATTTGGACATTGGGAAGTATGGAGCGAGAGGGTTGACGCCAAGGAAGAGAATAAGATAGTAGAAAAAGAAGAAGAGTGGTTGGCTGGAAGAACCAGCGGAAGAGCTGATAGGTCATTGGTGGCGCAGTGGCCCTTTTGTAAATAGTATAAATACCTGGCGCTTCCCTTTTAACTCATATCTCCTTAGCCTATTCTACCTTTTGTTATAAGTTTATGATTTATTTTGTTATTTAGGGTTTAGGCTAGGGGATCCCTGAATGGCGCAGGTAAAACGCCAAGGAGTTAGCCAGCGCTGCTAGCCCTAATGCCTAAGTTAAAATGACAAGGGCTGACCAGTCTTCATACTGGTTAGCCTGCCAACTAGCAGAGCCCATAGTCGATTTTCTGACAACCTCTAAGCCCTAATCAATAGTAAAAGTATTCTTATAAGTATCTTTTAGCCAACCTTTACATGACTTAATGAGCTTAAAGGTCCTGCCTTTAGATATGATTTATGCTGCTAATCAAAACTATGTTAGCACTAAAAGCAAATTTACTTCAACCAGGCATAAAATTATAGGTATAACCAATAGCTATATTATTTGTTAAATGGTTAAAAGGCCTAAGTCTTTTATCCCTAAGTAATAGTATAGAATAAAAGGTAATGGTAAGCCAAAAAGCTTATTCAAAAAGGTATAATTTCAATTACAGTTAATTAATTTAAGTTTTATAGTTAACATATGCAAACCCTTGTAAGTTTACACTAACTAATGGCACATATGAATTATCTACTTAACCCCATAGTTATATCTTTTATAAATGGTTTAATTAGCATCAGTATCTCATTCTATATAATAATAGTATGTAAAAAGGAGTTGGTAAGTCAAAAGTTTTTAACAACTCTTTATTCTAAATACAGCTAAAGAGTCTATCTTTGATAGCATAACATATGCTAGACCTGTTTATTTCTACAACACTAATATTTTATCACAATCAGTACATTACCCTATACTTAAATTAAAAAATGCATTTTGATAAACTCAAAAAAATCATACTAAGCTACATTATCAGTGTTAAAACATGCTTTGATTAGGTAAACAGTTTCTTTATCCATACTTTTATTTAACTGATGCAAGCTGACCAGAGGATGGAAAATACCAAAACTCAAACTTTACAACTAAACCAACTAAAAACTAAAACATGAATCAACTGCCCTTTTTGGGCAGTGAGATTAAAAAAGAAATGAGAAAATAACCTACAAGGTGGCACAGTGGCAAGCCGCTTATCCCATCATTGTGGAGGGGAGGGGGAATTGGGCAGGTCATCATCAGGCTCAGCATTGTAGAAGTGAATCAATGATGAGAGCAGGGGTGTTGGGGCATCTGCAGGATGGGGTTTGAGATGAAGTAGATAGCTTTTGAGATTGACAATTTGGGCCTGGATTAAAGCCTCTATGAGTTTGGCAACATGGTGTTCAGCCTGGATGTGGGCATCAAGAAGTTGTTCTATCTTTGCAGTATCTGCTCTTGTGGTGAATTTGGATGGGGAATAATCTGCCAGTTCAGCAACATGCTTGACAGCAGTGGTGTCAGTTTCATATAGTTGTTTGATTTCTTCTTTTGCAGTAGAAGGAAAATCAGAGGGGAATGAAGGGAGGTGAAGCTCTTTTTAAATTATGTGACAGATTTTGCACACAATATATAGATATGAGGAATTTCTGGGACAGACTAACATGGTATTAGCAAGCTGGTGGTCACTTTAAAAAGAAAGTGGCAATGGGTTTGAGGAAATATTGGTTAGTTGGGGCTGGGGCATCAAAGTTTGAATTTAGAAAAAAGTGGTAAATTAGTTGGATAACTCAGTGATGGGACAATTTCATCAGATTTGGTCACTACATCCAATATGTTCCAGGTATTTTGGTTGATTTAGGAAGATAGGGTGATAGGTGATTTTGGTTGGGTAGGTTGTAGGGTGGGAGATTTTCTGGATTGCACATGGGTCCAATCCTGCACCTTATTGTCTGGCATGGGTGTGCATTGGCCAGATTGGGTTTGAGGTGTTAAATTTTGCTTCTGATTTAAGTGCATGGCGTGTGGAGGCAGAGGCAGCCAAAATCCCCACTCAAACGCTGTTGGTGTGGCCTCATAAGTGAGGTTGGCTGTGTTTGCAGGGTGCAAATTATATTGACATGCCTTTTTGTTGTGATCCAAGTTACAGAAAAGGGGAAAAATTGTGCGACCATTTTTGATGTGGGCCCAAAAGAAATGGTTGGGTGCAGATGGAATACAGGTGTGCAGTGGGATATGCTGGGCCATGTTCAACTGGTGGAGGGTAATGGTGGCCATTGCTCAAGGTGCTGCAAGGCGTTCAGCACCACTTGGGACAATGAATTGGAGGATAGGGTTTTTGCCATATATGGCCAAACCTGATATCAACTCCTCATAGAGTGTTTGAGGGGAAAGGTGTGAGGTGAGGTTTGCAAAGGTTACCACAAGTGTGGTATCATCTGGGAAGCATGTTCAGGTGGTGGTAATGGGGGTTTTATATAAATCAATTACATAGCTGCTGCAGCAGCTGCAGCCTTTTTGGTGGGAGATCACGTTATAAAATAGCTCTTGTATGGGTGGAAGTTAATAAACCCTGCTGGCATAAAGGTGGCCACTGCCAACTCAATTTATTGCTTTGTCAGCGTATGGGAAGAGACGACCATACTTGTCACAGAGGCAAGAGTAGATATTGGATTGGGATAGGGCTATGGTGTGGGGGCAGGTTGGTTGGGTTTGTGCAAAGTGGAGTTCTAAGTTCCTTGGGGGACATAGCAGCCAGATGTATATGGCAGAATGGACAAGCCAGTCTGCACGCATTTTTCTGATGTGTGGTAAATGCTAGCAGTTGGAGAACCTCTGCCCCATACTGGGGCAGCAGGTGGTGAATCTGAGGACATAAATTTGGAGATTGGTGTGGTGAGGCAGTGGTGAAAAATTGACTTGCTTTTCTAGAATTGCTCAAAATCAATTTTGAGCGAAAAGAAAGATTCTCTTTACCCATACTTTTTACTTTTATTCTAGATATTGATGATATAATGATATTTAGTAAATTAAAAAATTAATCTTTACTAGCTTGTAATACAATATATTAAAGGTAATTTATATATTTTAATCTTTAACTTTTCAAAACTTTATATGCTAAATTGAATAAAATGGTTCTAAATTAAGTTTTAATACCTACTGTATCTATAACCCTTCAGATCTGACATCTACCCTGGATAATAGATATTTCAGGCTATCTTATAATTTTATAATATAGAGTTTCCGTAAATCTTTATTATTAAGAAATTTACCTTTACTTTTAGACCAACTTGGAGGTTAATGTCAGGAGATTTTATACTTTTTGAACTATATCAAATGCAATTTGAGTGCTTTGTAAATATCAGATCTTCCAGCCTTATTTTGGGAGAAGTTATCAGCTGACATTTTATAATGATGCTTGTGTTTTCCCATAGTAGTAAAACAGATGAATTTTGATTAGAAACTTTAGGTATATTATAAATTAAAAAGCTTAATCTTTATTATAATAAGTATCTTTTTTTATATCTTCTTATTGAAGATTGTTAGGAAATTACACGTCCAATTTTGCAATAAGAGTTCCTTGGTTAATAATAAGGACGAAATTGCCCAAAAGACCCTGGCTAATTCTTGTTGGAAACACTTAGATTGAGGCAAAACTTTCATTAATCATTCTCAGTCTAATAGCATGAGTTTAAGTAGTCTGATTTCTTCAACCATGTGGTGGAATCAGGGGAGTCCATCTAAGGCTTCTCCCCATTCCATAAACAATATAGTTAAGCTACCTATGTGGGACCACCCCCTTTTATAGCCTCATAGGAGGTCCCAACAGGTGTAAAAATTTTCCCCAATGGTAATTGGCTTCAATATCAAATAATTGCCTAACAGACTGGTCCTACCTACTATAGACTTTTCCACAGCCATTTCATTGAGGCAAAGCAAATTTTGAGAGATCTGATAGGGTGAAACCTTATAACTCTGATTTAAGATAAATATACTTTATAATTAATTTCTAGGCCATCTCACTTTGAACTTTGTATCATTTATATACTGAGCAGTGACATAATAGTAGGGTCTCTTTTTACCCCTTCACTGCCACTAATAAAATAACTAAAAATTCTTTTATTTTTCATAAAATAACTTTTTAAATAAAAAGTTGCTAAGAGTCCCCTTATTTATTACAACAGCAGTTACAAGTTTCACTACACCTTCTTCTTTCATATTGTCAAATCCTGTTCCATTAGCACCAGTGAGACTTAGTTCAGCCAGGATCTCAAGAAGTGGTGCTCACTACAGGGAGCCTGTTTTTACAAAACAAACTAGGAAACAAAATGGAGGTTGGTGGGATAGGTAACCCTCACAACCTCCCTGCTGATATAAACCCCCGGCTAGCTACTCTGGAAAACCAGAAAGCTAGTGCTTTGACTTGCCTCAAAAGTCTTGAGCAGCACTCTTATCAAGGCCCTCATGAGGCCTTCCATGTTCTTTATAAATCCTCTCTTAAAGATAAGGTTACTCAAGGAGAGGGTAGCATTTCCTCTTTTCTGTTTGTTTATAAATTATTTATGGAAGGAACAACTGACCAAAAGATAGTTAAATAATCCTTCCCTTCTTGAGCTGAATATCTCAAAAAATAAAGGTTTATAACATGGTCAACCTCAGCACCTGGGCGGAGGTTGAACAAGCGCTTATTGAAGAGTTTAGATCTATGAAAAGTTTACAAAGGCAAAAACATTCCTTTATGTGCCTCATATGAAAAGGGGTGAATTGCTTGCCACATTTTTGCTTTGATTTTATGCTTTAGCTCAGCCCTATATGGTTACAAAAAAATTACCTCTTGTTGATGCTCTTACGGCCATTTTAACTGGCTTAGCTTCTTACCCTACTATAGCCTGGTATCTTATCTCCATTAAGCGTCGCCTTTAGACTATCTGAGATATCAAGGAGGCTCTGCTATATGTTGCAGATATATATAATACTGAAGCTTATTCAGGCGTTGAGTAAAATCCACAGTTCCTTTCCATTGAGGAATTCCAATCTGAAGCTCTAATAAAGGAGGCTATTATAACTATAATTCTGCTTACCACTCTGAGGCCAGCATCTGCAGTACAGCTCAAACCTGATCTTCCTCTCCTCTGCAAACCTGAAGTTCCTAAGATTGCAAGTCAAAATGCATCCTAATTAATGGGGCAGCGCTCCCTGACCTCATCTTGTTGCCAAGATTATCTTTTGCCATCCAAACAGCCTCTCCAAGTGAAACAAAAGACTAAACCTCTATCTCAGGTAGTATTCGCCTCCCACCAACAATGGGTTTAGGGACCAGGTCACTAAAGCTAAACCACCTTTTTCAATAAGTCTCACTTCCACTGATCAACAAAAAGCTGGCTTAGTTAAAGGATCCTTCTCCATGAAACCATCTCCTCCAGTCAACTCTACTCCAAAATATGTAGCCGTAAGGCAGCCCAGAACCCTTACTGTGAAGGTTAAAATCAAGTGGTGACACTTTCTAATGTCTCCCCAAAAGTTAATAAGGTGGAGGAGCAACCCCAGGACTTATCCTGCCATAAGAGAAGCTTTGAACCTACCTCACACTCTATGAGTTTTATAACATTCATTGATAACCCCTCCAATGACAAATCTGAAGGTGGTTGTGAAGATGTGGGTCACTATGTTTTAAAAGCTCCAGGTGAAGTGGAGATACCTGAAAGGTTGAAACCTGAAAGAGTGGATATGGATAAGATATCCTGCCAAACTTATCTTCATCAAGTGCTGAGAGGTCTAGAGGTTATTGATACTGCAGTGATGCCAACCAGCTTATTGCCACGCTGACATGATCTTCCAGTGTGTTCATAACCAGAAGTCAATTAAAGTGAGCTATCCTGAAACTTCCAAAAAAACTTGCCTCTACTCTCCATTTAAAAAAGTCCTCGCTCTCTCCCCCAACTTGGGTGTAACATTAACCAAAGTGAAGGTTGTCATTAGTGGAGTGCGGATTAGGGCTATCCTTGACACTGGATCACCGATGAAGTTGTGTCAACCAAACTCATTAAAAATAAGCTAGCCCCTGACCTTGATTATGACCAAGAATTTAGTACTACCAGCCCAAATAACATCTGCACCATTGTGGCGTACTCTTCTCTGCCCATTTTTATTTGGAAGCTTATCTTGTCAGCCCCAGTGGTGTCTATGGCTAACGTGCCTACAATCTACTCATTGGTACCTAGTTTATGCTTGAATATGAGGGTGTTATTAACTTTTTAAAGCTATTTCTCCCTGATTAACTATGGGGCCCCTCTGATTCTGACCAATGAAGAGCTCAATAAAAAATATTATGCTTGCACTGTTGAGTAACCATCCTACGCCCTATCCCTACACTACACAACGGCAGAATGCTGCACCAAAATGTTGCCTCCATCAGTGGATGCTTTAGAGGGTATCCCTTTCTATGAGTCTGAAGAGGTAATAATCAAGGCTGATGAACAAAGTGTAGTTGACATGAAGATTACCAATAAAATCCCCCACAACTTCCTATTGCACCTAATCAGTATTGATGGAGTTAGCCCTCTTAAGCCTAGAGTCTTGCCAGGTGTGCTAGACCCATCATATCAGCAACCAGTCAATATCCTTTTGGGGAATCTCACCAAGAAGGAAAGAGTTTCCAAGAAACATCAGGAGATGGGATGAGGTCTGCTGGTCCCTATTGATGACATTAACCAATTTCACTGTATTAGTCTATGGTTGATATAGGCCTACCTGATGATCAATCGCTATGTACTCTGCCCGCTGTTTATATCTGATGATCTAACCCCTGCAGAGATTCTTAAATCTTATAATTTATTATAGTCCTATAGTGACATTTTCTCTAACCCTGAAACTGACAATGGACACATGAAGGGTTGGATGCATACCATTAATGTAGGGGATGCTATTCCATCTGATCTAAACCCTACCATAAATCAAAAGTTGAGGAGGTACAGATGCGGATGGAGCTAAAACAGTTGTTGGACGCTGGGTTGCT
This sequence comes from Massospora cicadina, assembly GCA_022478985.1. Taxonomy (NCBI): domain Eukaryota; kingdom Fungi; phylum Entomophthoromycota; class Entomophthoromycetes; order Entomophthorales; family Entomophthoraceae; genus Massospora; species Massospora cicadina. The sequence continues at coordinate 9,856 of JAKSZP010006193.1, read as the reverse complement.
GGTGCCATCCCAAAACCTGTGGTCATTTCCACTTTTACTGATAAAAAAGAAAAATTGAGGTCATCAGGTTGTTATGGACTACTGTAAACTGAACAATCTCACCAAGAAGGATAGTTATCATAACCCTTAAATTGATGATGCCCTAGCCCAACTATTCAGTTTTAACTTCTTTTCAGCCATAGACCTGGCTAGTGGCTATTTGCAAATTGACGTCTCTCCCCAAGATCAGATAAATGTGCTCTATTTGCATTGAGGGTCTCTTCTAATCTACCCAACTACCTCAGGGCTATGCAACGCCCCCACAACTTTCCAGCGAGCCATGGACCACATCTTGCATGATCTGAATTTAAGCTGCATTATTGTTTATCTCAATAACATTACATTATTCTCAAGGATCAACGAACATCTTGCTTACCTGAAGGCAGTGTTTCAGCGCCTACATGAGGCTAACATCAAGGTAAAACCCTCCAAGTACATTTATACAGAGAAAATTAGATTTCCTTGGACGCGCAAAATCACAGAAAGGAATTCAACCCCTCCAAGACAAAGTTGAGGCAATATTATAATTTTTGCTTACAAATACCCGCGCAATATCCAAGCATTCTTGGGTTTGATGATGTATTACATCTAATTTATCCCATGTTCACCCAACTAAGTGAGCCTCTTATCTGGCTATTGGCTAATAATGTCCCTTTTCATCAGGGGCTGAATAACAGGATGCCAAGACATCAAAGCAGTTGTTGCAAAAGTGTCAAATCCTGCGTTACCATGATTATGGTAAACCTTTCCTCTTATTTAATGATGCCTCCGAATATCCTGTTGGGTCATTCTAGCTCAATTGGATGCTAATGGAGTGGGTCACCCAGTCTCCTATTCCAGCAAGACGTTATCCAAGACTGAACATAAACTTAGCGTCACTGTGAAGGAGTTCTTAACGGTCCTGCTGTCTGTAAAATATTACTACCTTTCTTATATGAGACTTCTTTCACTGTGGTCACTGATCATGCCTCCCTGAAGTGGTTACAAATTATGAAGGATACCACTGGGCAATTGGCTTACTGGATCTCAAAGCTCCAACTTTATGATATGAAGACTGATCTTTGAGCTGGAAACTGTTATATAAATGTTGATGGTTTGACTAGGTTGCCTATCCTTCACCTATACAATAGTGAAGCTGAGAGGCTGTACAACATCCTTATGACCCCCAACGCCTGGGAAGATGAGGATGAACCCATCAGGAAAACATTAGCTTGACACTCCCACAACATCATGGTGAAAAGTGGTAAGTTGTATAAGAAATTAGGGGTGCATGGTTTTCTTATCTCTAATCATCAGAGCGAGTACCCATGATCTTGGAGTCCCATACCATTCTAGTGCATACCAGAGTATGGAAAACCTGTGAGTTGGTTAAATAGTGGTATTAATGGGAGGATATCATGGAGACAATAACTGAAGTCCTGGATGACTCTCTGACCTTCTAGAAGCAATCCAGATATAAGACCAGATATCAGTATCAACCCACTATGCCTCAAAAACCCTTTCACACCATAAGTCTGGATGTGGTAGGCCCTCTACCCCAGACTACTTGGGGAACCCGGTACATCTTAGTGGGCATAAGCAATTTTACCAAGTGGTTTGAGGATGTGGCGCTTCCTGCTAAAACTAGTTAAAGCCACAACCACATTACTCTAATCAAAATATACTTTCTCGCCATAGTTGCCCCCAGATCTTGCACTGTGACAATGGAAAAAACCTCCAGAGTGATGAAGATCATTGCTACCTCCATGAGAATACAACAGCTTTTCTTGGCTCCTTAAAACACTTGACCAATGGTACCATGGAAAGAGCCAATGAGACCCTTGTCTCTATTTTATGGAAAATGGCCACTTCTGACCCTCTTCAATGAGATCTTTACTTACCATTGCCCTCATTGCTTACCATATCAGCTATCATCAGATCCTTAAAATGTCACTTTTCTGAGTGTTGTATGGTTGAGAACCTGGGGTGCCAGCATTACTAGCCAAAAGTATCTCTTCAATAAGACTGATCCTGAGCAAGCTATGAAGAAGTTAGCCCAGCACATTATCCAGTTGCAATTAGAGGCGATGACCAACTTGGCAAAGACTGTCACCAAAGAGGGTCAAGCATCTAACAAGCTCTGGACCCCTCTACCTTCCTTCTAAGTGTCATACTTGGTGCTATACTACCATAAATTGTATTATTCCCAGAAGTGAGAAGCTCAGTCTATCTGAGAAAACCCTTTTGTCATCATTAATAAGCAAGGGGATGAGTACAATATAAAATCCCTGGCTATCATAGTTGCTGTTAACTGCATCCAAGGCAAATTATTATGCACTAAATCTTCGCCTAACAATCTTAAAGGGGGTAGGGCTGGACAATTACAAGTCTGAATTTGCAATAAGAGTGCTTTAGTTAATCAAAAGACCAAAAATCAGCCAAAAGACCCTTGCTGATTTTGGTGGAATTCCTTGAATTGTGGAAAAACTTTCATTGTAAATCTTGGCCAAATAACATGAGTTTAAGTAGTCAGATTGCTCTGACCATGCGACGGAATTGGGGGAGTCCATCCAAAGTTTCCTCTTTTCATAAACAATTTACTAAACCACCTACACGGGGACCACCCCCTTTTTTAGCCTCACAGGGAGTCCCAAAAAGTGTAAAAAGTTTCCCCAATGGTGATTGGTTCTGTTCTATCAAATACCGGCCTAAAAGACTGGTCCTACCTACTATTGACCCTTCTGCAGCCATTCCATTGAAGCAAAGAAAGTTTTGAGAGATCTGATAGGTCAAAGCCTCAAATTTCCTAATTTGGATACATTAGCTTATACTTAAATTCTTAGCCGTCTCACTTCAAACTTCAGATCATTTATATACTAAGCAGTGACATAATAATAGGGGTCTCTTTTTTACCCCTTCGTTGTCACTAATAATTAACTATAATCATCTTATTTTCACAGTTTGATTTTTCCTAGTCTAATATAAGTGGTTGCTATAAGTCCCCTATTCTATTAAATCAGCAGTTATGAGTTTCACTACACCTGCTTCTTTAAATTGACAAAAATTCTGTGCCATTAGCACCAGTAATCCTTTGTTCAGGCCAGGATCTTGACACGATATTAGATACCTAAATGTCAGGGGAGTGTCTGTAACACCCAAATTCCCTGACAAGTGATTTGGTATCAAATCCAAATACTCAGGAGATACTATAAAAACAAATCAAATGGTCACAGAAGATGGTACCCAAACCTCAGAGGCATATATGCATTACTAACAATAAGGAAAAAATAATAAGTTATAAAAGAGGGCAACAACTTAGATAGAAATAAAGGAGAATTTATTATCATTTGGTAGTTGTAGTCTAGACTCTGTGATGCTTCAATTACAAGAGTTTTAGAGCCTATAAAAAGGAGGGGTCAAATTAATATTTTTGAAAGAATATAATCTAAATTGTTGTAACAAAATTGAGGTGGACCACCAATAGTAAAAACAAGAATTCATATGCAAAATTTATTTGACCAAGGTAAGCTGACCAGGGGACGGACACACCAAATATAAATAAAACTAAGGAAATAACTGACAAATATAAAATTGGGCTCCCCAAGGTACTCAAGTTACCCCTGTTGCCAGCGGGACTGCCAGGTATGGGTGGTTGATGCACTACTCTGAGGGGGTTTCCCCTGCCTTGGAGCAGGTGTGAAGGAAAGGGTCTGTGTGGAGGAACCAGAGTGGGAACCATGATTCTATGAGCGCTTTTTGTCTTGGTCTCATATATCCATAGAGCCATGCTTGGAAGTGCTCCAGTAAGTGGACATGGAATCTGTTAATAACCCCATGAATGGTTGGGACCGTGCCCTTGAACACATCTAATGCAATTGTGTGGATTGTCCACATTGCAATGGGTATTTTTAGGGAACGGAGGGTAGATGGGATTGGTGACTCAATCTGGAGTGCGAAGATGATCTTTGATATTGAGAATTCCTGTTTGTTCTGAATCTTAAGCAGGCGTGCGACTTCCTGCCATATAGCTTTGGTTGGGGGGCATGTTTCTAGGCGGTGATGTAAGGATCCCTCCCCTCCACATACTGCACATGTTTTGTGGAGGGAGTTAGAACGGTCCGCCATCCTATAGGTCCTTCTCAGACAGCGCCAGGCGTTTGCTCTTATCCTCGGCTGTAGGAGTGGGTGGTGAGTCATTTTCCACAGTGCCTTCTGTGTGGTTAAATCATAGAGAATGTCCAACATATTTAGGTATTCTATCCTAGCTATGCTTGGGGTTGTTGCGAGCATATCCCTCTGGGGGTGGTTTTCTGGGTTTCTTAATTTGAATTGGGGGCTGGGTCGTCCCCTTCCCTGTATAGTACCCATGTTCTCTATGGTCCATCCCATATGGCGGATAGCTCAGAGGATGCATTTGAAGTGAGGGGAGGTTCCATGCGGACCTGTTGCAGTAGGGTGCTTGCAAGGTATGAAAGTAGTCTGGGTGGACTATGTGGGTTGGTAAAATGAGCGCCCATGTAAAGTTTGTCCTTGCTGCTCTGTACCAATGTTGTTGTGGGAGGTCTGGAGCAAGGACTTCCTTTATCCAGGTACCTAGGATGTGATTGGCGTGGCTCTCAAAATCTATTAGTCCCATGCCTCCGCTTGAGCGTGGGCCAAATAGTGTTTCCATCCATATAGGAGGGTGAGAGCCAGGCCACAGCCAACCCTGGATAAGCGCGCGGATTGAGGTTATAAAGGTAGGTGAGAAGGCGATTGCGTGGGCCTGGTACCACAGTATTGGGAGGATGAGCGAGTTAGCAACTGTAACTCGTCCTGTTAGTCCTGGGGTTCTTCCCTTAAGGGAGGCGACGCGTTTGGATACCCGTTGTAACAGGTTACTTTCCATTGTCTCATTAGCATATCCCCCTGATTCTATCCAGATTCCAAGGTGTCAGACAGGAGTAGTGGTGGGAGGTGTTACAAAGGGTAAAATGATTGGGTTTTTTCTTCGTGTGTTGGTATGAGGTTCTGATGTTTTGGCCCATATGTTTGTGTATTTGCCTAAGAGGATGATTTCTGTCTTTCTTTTGTTGAGCGATGCATTGCTCACCTTGGAGTATTCCTCTAGAGTGCATTCCAGCTGTCAGGCATCTTCATTGTTTGCTATACCTGCTACGCAGTCATCCACAAAGGCCAGTATCTTGACTGTTGGTTGTCCTTGTGCGGTTATCCCCATGAGATGTGAGTCAGTTACTCGGAGGAGTGGGTCAAAGCTGAAATTGTTAGCAGTGGGCTGAGGGGATCCCCTTGTTTGAGCCCTCTGTGTGGTTTAATCTTATTTGTTAGTAATCCAGGGCCGTATACAGCCATGGTTGCAGATTCTATTAGGAGCATAGCCCATTTTATGAATCTTGGTGGGAGTTTGAAGGCATGTAGACATCCTTTTAGGTATGGCCAGCTACACGGTTATACGCCTTTTCCTGATCCAAGAAGACCAGGGCACCAGTTGCTTTGGATTGGCAAATGTTTGCAACAGGGTGAATGTTGTTCCAGATTGAACGCCCTGGTATAAACCCAAACTGGTTGGGTGATAGGGCGTCAGATGCAATTGCGCCTAATCTAGCTGCTAAAATATTTTGTTAGAATTTTTGTGTCAGTGTTGGAGAATGCAAATTGGGCGCCAGCTGGCCAGGTCCAACTTGTCACCCTTTTTATACAAGGTTATAACGTAGGATTCATGGCCTCCTGGTAATAGGCGTGTTTCCAACAAATTCTGGTTCATTGACGCCAATAGGAGGGGGGCGATTTGTTGAAAATATTTTTTGTAAAATTTGTAAGGTATCCCATCAGGCCCTGAGCATTTCCTACGTGGTGCACCGCGAATTGTCTCCCAAAGCTCCTCCCATGCAAATAGGGATAGTATATTGTAATTTGGTGGTGTACTTTGCATCTTGGAAGTTTGTATAAATTCTTTGATTTTTTGTGAATCTGTTAGCATTTCAAGATATAATTCAGTGTAATAGCAATGTACTTCCACCTTGACCTCCTCAGGGTCAGTTGCCACAGTGCCGTTGGTCTTGCGGACCTGTGTGCACATGGGCTGGTTTCTGTGGGAGTGGAATTGGCAGAAAAAGTATGTTGAACAGGTTTTGCCTTCCTTTATGAACTTATCTTTGTTTGATAAATTGCTTCTGTGTTGGTGTTCGAAGATGAAATTGTTAAGTTGGGCTGAAATTTCTGCCCATTTGCATCCCCAGTTGGGGCTATAGCCATATCTCGGAGTATTTATTTCCAGGTGGTCTAGTTCCACCAAGGTACGCTTGATTGTGGCCGTGTCCACGTTGTACTTACATGATGCAATATGTTGGGTTTTGTTGATTAAATCCTTTTTGAAAATTTCCCATGTTCTGATGAGATCCAAAGTTAATGGGGTTGTGAATTCTGGGTTTGTAGCCTTGTTTTTGACCCAGTCAGATATCTCAGGAAGTTTTATATTTTCCAGGTGAACCTTTCTCCAAGGCGACACCTGTGTGTGGGATTGGGTTGGCTCTAAATGCACTGTAACTAATTGGTGATCAGAAAAATTGATCTTTTTTGTTATAAATTTGGAGATTCTTGAGCGCTGGGATTGCGGGATTAGGATGTGGTCAATGCAACTCATTGATATGAGCGCTACCTTGCGTATGTTGGGCTGCATCATGTGGGGAAGGATTGGTGAACTGGGGGGGAAGAGCATCCTGTAATCCAAGAGATGCCTTCATTGTGCAGAATTCAATGTGTCCAGGTGGGTATCCCCTGGGATTAGGCCATTGGTCCATATTGGGGTTATCCCAGCAGTTGAAATCACCTAACATAATGGTATCTGGTGGGAGGGTGAGGGTAGAAATTTTTTCAATTTGTTTCTCTCAGTTGCAGTGCACGGTGCGTAGATACATGCTATCAAAATTATTTCCTCTTGGCATGTGATTGTTGCTACCAGGACTTGACCATGCAAGTGTGATGACAAATTTGTAATTTTAAATTTTTTGTTGTTTCAGATGATCACCCCACAGTGAGACGTCCATACTGATTGTGATGGTGCGACCCTGGTTGACCAGGATCCTTCTTCCCCTTGTAGACAGTGCGTTTCTTGGATGGCCAAGATGTCTACAAGAGGTTTTCGCAGGGTTTCCAGCTTTTTGGCTTGGGATGTATGAGCCCTGGCTCCCACGATGTTTAGCATCCCTATTGACACTGAGGTGCCCATGGCGCCTCAGGAGCGGTTGGGAGGGCCCTCTGGCCCTATCCCACCATGGCTCATTTAGGCCATGCTCCACGTCTGTACTCCAACTCTTTCACTGCCATTGTTAGTTCCCTTGATCTGACCCAATGATTCAATGGAATTGCAGTTTTTTGCATTTGCGTCAACTTTTCCCGCACAGGTCTCATGTTTATTTGATGTGGATTGTTGATTGGATTCTATATTTTTGAGGTTCAACTTTGGTGAATTGTGTACCACATTTTAGCCCAAATTGCGGTTGCATTGTTCCTCAGTATGTACATGACTGATGTCGCTTTGTGACTCAGCCAGGTTACTGTGAAAATTTTTGACCTGGGTATATTGTTCTGATTGGTTGGCTCAGTGAATATTTGAAATATCCACCCAAATTTGTTTGGGGTTAATGGCGGATTCCGCGTGTGCCGCCGCTTCAACCGTTGCTCATCTGCGGGCTTTTTGTGCTGCTTTACGTTGTTTGCATTTAACTGGGTCCACGATGGAGTATAGTCAATCTTCACCCCAGCGGAATGGGTGGTGACCATCAGTCATTTTGGCGAAGTTTTCATTATCTTCATCCATTGCTTCCTCACAATAATCATTTTCCATTAAGCCCTCTTTCACAGGGCATGCGTGTTACTTGTGTCCCAGTGAGCCACAGTGGTTGCAAATGGGTGGTGCGCGTTCCAGTGTAACTCAGATTGTGGCTGACTGGCCCCCATCTTCAAAGTGAAATTCTGCTGTGCGGGGAATTCTGGATAAGTCCTCTTCCACTTCTGGGAAGGGATTGATTACAGCAATAGCTTTGCCCATGCACAGGTTGGGAATCAGACAAAATCGCTGTAATTTAAGTTGCTGAATTTCTCCGTAGGCCACGAGACCTTTGTGGAGCTCCTTCTTGATTACCTTACAAGGAAGGTTGGTGGGGAGCGAGTCAAAGGAGATGAACAAAGTTTTCACTTTGTTCCATCTGGTGCGCGTGGTGCACACAATTTTTTTGCCCTCAGGGAGGGCAATTTCCACACAGACTTTTGCTGTGGCATTGGCTTCATCAGCTGTTCTGAAACCAATATCAATCCAGCCGTGGCCCATGTTGTTGGTGGCTACATACACCGCATGAGGGAAAATTGAGGGCTGTGCCTCACATGTTTTCTCCCACAGGGTTGGTGACTCATCCTCAAGGAAGAGTCTGATCCCATGTTCCACCTTTGATAAGGGTTGGTTAAACTGAATGTACATATATTGCGCGTGCTTTACAGTGAATACTATAAACCCAGATGGTGTCTGAGTTTGCGATTTCTTTGCAGATTGGGTTCCTGGTCCCCCTCCATGGCGTTTCTTGCCCTTAGTTGCACCATTAAGCACACCGCTCACTGCAACGCTCACCCATGTTGTATTATTTTTATTGATAAAGTCGCCTATCTTTCCTGTGTGTGATTATCCAAATTTGCTGTTTGAATCAAATCATAGTAACTAAAGTGATTGTTACAAGAAAGTAAAACAATTCATATGCAAAGTAAAAAAATAATTTTATTATAATCACAACCTAACTAAAATTCTCTGTTGGTCTATAAAATATACCTAAATAAGTTTAGAAATGGGTTCTGATCATTTATATTTTGGACTATTATTCTTTAACCAATATGCTTAAACTATCTTCTGGAGTAGTATGTTAAGTTGAGTAGGCCTAGAAATTAACTTGAGATTGTAATCATAAAGAAGTGAACTTAATCTATAAAGTTTTTTAAGATGATCAATATCAAATGAATATTAGTATAGCACTAATTTTGGCCACACTGTATATTGGGTTACTATTATAGCTCATGTTTTGGTATTTATAAACCAATTTCTGACTGCTTGATTCCAACCTGGGCAAGTTTGACCCTTATTCAGCATTGGTATAAGATGTATAAAACATGGTAAGATAGCTAACTTAGTTGCTTTTGATTTAGCAACCTCAACCTTGTTATAGAGGTTCACACCAGACAAATTTGTCATGAGTTGAGACAGTAACTTATAATCATATGCAACACCCCCTTCAGGGGCACCTGCAAGGCGTTAAGTTTTTAAAAATGGGGATCTTCATGGAGTCAATTTTAAGAGTCATCTTAGACCAGTGGGATCTAAAAATGCTTGTGAAAAGCAATAATAAGTCCCTTCACATGGGTACATATGGGGACAGAAGCCCAACTATCTTTGACAGCATTAAAATCTTTACAAAGATATAAAGTACATTGGACAATTCTTCACATAACAGGATGCCACAAACATATCCACTTATCATTATAGTGTCTCCTCTACTAGGTATTATTCTGGGTTTTCTTGATGGGTCCCTCACAGAGGATATGATTACTTTAATGAAAAATAAAAAAAATTCAAAACATTAAATCAGATCCAGATGGTAAGAGGGATGTCCTACCTTTTTATGATTTATATATACCTATCCAATAAAGTAACAAATTTAATTAGTGGCTACTATATTAGAATGTTCTTGCTTTCTTTCAACGCTAGTTCTGGGTTTTCTGCTCCAACTTCTCCCGCGCCTTGGGCCTCAACAATCCTATAGATATTCATGGCATCATACAAATTTGGTAGCCATCC
>JAKSZP010006192.1:0-19757 GCA_022478985.1 Massospora cicadina | reverse complement strand
TGTTAAGAGCTTGTCTGTAACGCTCCAGTTCCAGTAAGGGTGTAGAGAGGTCCCACACCACTGCTATGTAACTCATACTGAAGAAAGAGTTAATGAAACACCACTAAGAAGGATGGTGCACAGAAAGGCCCAAGCAAGGATGGTATGAATTTGTTGAATTTGGACCACTTGGAGGTCAGCAAACAGGACTAAATATATACACATTGACAAAATTAAAATGAATGGGTTTTTGTTAAATTAGACAACCAACAAGGAAAATTGATATTGTGGAAACATAATTAAAACACTGGGGGGAGAGATGTCAATTGGTGGAAGTGGTGCTAAGCTTAGGCGAACCAATAGGCGCATGCTACCATTGGCCAGGGTCTTGTAACTTGAGATTTTCCAAACTCGAGTTATAAATTGTAAATTGACTTGTTTTGACTTAGCAATTTTATAAATGTAATGTGTTTCAAATCCATGTTCCTCTAGTAATCATAATGAATAATCTAAGTTGAGAATGTACCTGGTGCAAAATTAACGCCTGAACTGTAATTCTAGGCTGAGCATCACGCCATCCTTAGGACCAAATTTGGCATACTTTACCTGTGCCCAGAGTTGATCCAGGGTATGTTTCAAGTCAGGGAGGCCTTACATTTTGAACATTTTGGCCTTCTGACGTCCAACCTTGTCTTTACAGTCTGTCCCCTCAATTATGACATGTAGCCATGACAGGGGCAGTGGGCGTCAAGTGCATTAACATAGGTAACATGAATAAAGTAACATTGAGTGGAGCTGTTTTACTAAATTTCAATTTAAGATTTGACCAAAGTTGGGCGAATTGAGGGTAACCAGAAAGGTCCAATTACCTAAACAGGTTGCTAGCTTATCGGGGTTACTCCACTGGGGCTGGATGAGGGCGTTTGGAAACATTAGCTCCAAATCCAACTCATGCAAATTGGTATTAAGTTGGTGGTAATTTTGACTAGGTAAATGGATGAGTGAAAGCCTCATTTATTTTTGAGCGATTTGTGAAGAGTTAATTTAGCAGGAACGGCTGCCTTTACCAATTGGGATACCAACAGAAGAGTTGGGCGCTGAGTTCCCCTGATTACTCCCTTGTTTATTAATTTAATAAAGCAGAATATTTTTTGTCTCATATATATCTAGTCTATTACACATTTGTGTACTTTTATAAGCTATGGAGGTTAGAGTTAAAGGATCAGACATCCTTTGGCTATATATTGCTGTGGAAAGTTCTCTGCAGCTCATGAATCAAGGGAGGAAGGTATAGAAGTTTCACCAAGAATGCTACTGAACCATAACTGCTGGATAAGTCCCAGTAGAAGCCTCTGAACCAGAATTAGTTATTAAATCTCAAGAGTAGAAATTAACTTAAGAATTGCTGAACTTACTGCCACTAGGTTAAATTCTGTTGTAATCCAGAAATTATCAACTCCAGAGGAGGAGTTAAATAGATATGAGTTCTCTTTATGTCTATAGAGTTTATTACCTTCACTAGTGGATTGAGGAAAATTTTAGTACTTGTTTCAAGGAGAAACATGGGCAGGAGAAATATTTAGTTGTTCAAATCTCAGCTGGATACTATTCATAATACTCATAGACCACCCACATATTTTATCAAATTATATTAACAACTATTGATTGCACATACCAAAAACCAGTTCAGTAGACATAGGACTAAAGCGAACCACATAGCTGAATGTTAACCTATGATGCTAATTGCTAAGGTAATTGATTACATAGTTTCCAGATTTCTACAAAGGTTAAAAGGCAAACTGATCAGAGACCTGGGAGCCAAAATGATCATCAATTATATTAATGAAGATATTATAAATACAAATGCCCCACAATTCTGTCTGATGGAATATTGAACTAACCCACTTCTTAGGTAATTGATAAGATTAACAATTTGATTATGGTTCTTAGGGTCCTGTTGATGCCTCCACTCAAAACCAATGGTATGGTAGAGTGATTCAGAGGGACTATAGTTGGCATTGTACAAATATGGGCATCAGTCAAACCATCCAGTTGGAATCTCCTCTTGCCTTACTCCATCCTCTCATACAATATCACATTCCATTTGTCCAAGGAAAGATCACCATTTCAACTCCTGTATGAGCAATAAATTGAACTTTCTCTAATCCTACAATCCTGTGTCTACGGAGAATAATGACCCCAATTCTATCTAGAGAACCTTACCCAAACGTTGATTAATCTCCAAACTGAAGTTTACTCTAACGTGATGGCCCAGAAAATTAGATTTAAAGAGAGCAACTCTGATAATGCCATCCTTTGCCCTTCCTCTGTGTAGGCTTTGAGTGCTTTACTACAATAACCATGTTTTGGCAGGGAAAGTTAAGCTCAAACACATATGGAAGGGGCTGTTCAAGATCATAGAGAAGACCTCAACTGATATGTACATGTCAAATACCCCGCCAAAGGGAACATCATCATCAGAGTGCATGAAAGAATCTTAAAGCAATTTTAGCAGAGCGCTGAGACACCAGACTCACCAACCAATAACCCTACCGTCAGCCACAGGCAATTTGTCAAGCCTCTATGTTTTGTCAAGCGGGGAAAAATTGATATTGGGGTTTGACCAAACATATGAGATTAACCACAGCAATAACACCCACAAATGCCCTATAGACCTCATTGCTACCCTTGCCATGCTATCTGTATTCCTCATAAGATTGATCCTCATTGATCTGCCATCATATATTACTAATATTTTTCAACCCTAAATCTAAGCATTTATATATTAATTCATATATGATCCTGACTTTTGGTGGAATTGATCCCTATTGATTTGTTGACTGAGCACCCAGTTCCCTTTTCCAGTTCCATTCCCATTGATCTAAAGATTACCAGATTTTCATTAATCAATACTTTAAAGCTTTACTTGGACAATGAACAAACATTACCAAGATGTACGCAACGTTAGACAACCATCCAATATCAGAAGTGATGCAAAAAGCTCATTAATGTAATGATCACTTTTGTTTGATATGGTTTCCTAAAATTCTGGAAACATAGAGAATTCTATCCCTCATGAATGTTAAAATCCAATTTTCAATTTCAAATAGAAAAAAAATTAGTAGAATTTAGTTTAAATTTGAATTAGTTTTTGGCCAGCCATCAATGCTTATCAAAGGGGCTCTACACCCAAACTATTTTACTAATATTTAGATTCTAGATCCGCTTTATAACCTGCAGGCAGCATCGCCCAAATCTCTTTTGGTTTTTGAAAACACAAACTCTGTCGCATTACCAATAATAAACTTACCTATTTGCTTGTATAAAAGATTTTAAATTTGATTTTGAATAAAATTATGTTATTTATCAGCGTGATTGACAAATGAGCCCCATTTTTAGGACCAGATCACCTGCCCCTCCAGCTGGATTATGAGCTATATCCACATAGAAGCTGAAAGGTGCCCAACTTTACAGTAGAGACCCTCTCAAAGATTAGTTACCTAGCTCATTTTGCAGATGAGCAGTGGGTTACTGCTCTGGCTCCAAAAAACCTCTCTCACTGCCCCATTACCTCTTTCAATCTGTTAAAAATGATTAGAGAGATGTTCAGTGTGGTGGTTCAGTTCAGGGCCCTCCAGCAGGACCCTCAGGCTCACTCCAAGTGGGGCTGGTCACTAATGACATCCAAGTATACACTTACCTCACCCAAATCCATATATGTTCAAAATACGCCTTATAAGTCAGATCAGATTTTTATTAATTGTTAAGATTGCTGCTTGAACCTGAAAATCACAAAATTCACTACAAGAAGTACAATTTGCGATATCAATAAGTTGAGTCTTGGTGGAACTGGTTTTAGTAAATTACCCATCTGGCGAAATTCATTCTTATTTGAAAGTATTCTTCTTGATTTCTCCTCGATCTGGCGGACAGGCAAGAAAAACTTTTATGACGTCATCTTAGACCTCTAGTACCTTCCCCCAAACTCTATCACAAGAAGCCTATGATGACATTTAGGGCATTTATATAGAGGCCTAGTCATTACAAATTTTCACGATCCCTTTCCCCCTCCTCAAAATAGGCAACCTCCTCCCTAAGTAGGTTGCCAGTTTATTTCTTTAGCTTTCCTCCCATTAAATTCACTTAATATAAAAGAATTTTGTGTCAACCCTTTATTGCAGAATCTGCCTCCATACTGCCTCACTGATTTTCGCTGAAACTCTTGGTGATGCATTTCATCATCTGTGAAATAATATTGGAAATCGTTTGGCAGATGTTCTGATCCACAAATGCGTCGTTGCTCTCACCCTCCACAAGATAGTGGATACTACCTCCACAATATTAATTTCCAATACATCACGCAAGCTGAAGATGCCATCAACCACTCTTTTTTAAATCGATCTATGCCATTTTATTCACAATCATTTCCATAAATTAATACAAATGATCTGCCCTATTTAGTTATAATACTAATCGACTGTGAACCTTAGAGGGGTTATTGCAATCCCTTCCTCTCCCACCCGTGGGGGTTGCCACAGTAAGACCCATGGTTGCCCTTACTGCAGCCTTATCGCTTGTTGAAAAGGCCTTTAGTATGTTATTTGAACAGATTTCCCCACAATTAATCCTTAGGGAACTCATTTTAAACCCATTAGAGCAGCTGAGCCTCTGGCATTCTGTATCTTCTGGGCGCTGTCAAACCCTCTCAAGATGGACAATTTTCTCCAAATTATCTACAGCCCTGACACATTTGACGCCTCTGTTTACTGATTAATATGAAGGCTACTCTAGAGACCCCAAATGGGCTGAGATTGAATTAGCTCCTGTTGTGATACGCCCTAGTAGGTGTGAAGCCTCTACCTTGGGCTCCTAATACAATATTTATCTAGGCGATTTTGGGCTACTTCCATTATTAATTTAACAAAGGCTATTTTTCAGGATTAAGACTTAAAATTTATTAATCTTAATTTCTTTAGCATTAAAGTTTTATAACACTGAAATCACAGTTAAACAAATTTGGGATTAATTGCCCATATTCACCACTGGCTGATAAGGTAGGAAAGTATACCTGAGTCAAGTTACTATTCATCCTGATATTATACCTTAGGATGTAATCAATGCTTACCGCCTCTACCCACCTCATTGACTACCTCACACCACATATTAAGCCGTGTGTCACCTATTATATTTTTCTATCTGGCTTCCCCATGGCAAATAATGAAAACACTAAACTATATTACCATTATCTCTGTCCAGCTCTCAAAGATGAAGCCTGATTTACTCCAATCCTGAACCTAAACTGTGACTTTACCTCATACATTTCCTGATTCTAGTTCTACCTTCACACATAGTATACACCTATCTCTCGCCATCTGGAAATCCATTCCCTTTATTTTATTCTTGATGCTATTCTAGTACTATTTAATGTACCACATAATCTTAATAAATGTTACGCTTGATCTAATATATCTTTCACTATCTACTTTTGCCTAGTTTTATCCTATAGATCGCCTCAACCTTATGCAGAGAAATTTGCCTGCTCAGATGGCAGAGATTTGCCTTGATGACTATGTTTTGTGCAAAGAGGTTGCCTAGCTCTGACTAGAGATTCTTGCCTGTTTGAGTGGACAGAAATTGCCTAAACAACATCAAATCCGTTGATAGATTGCCTTAGTGAAGAAGTATCTCTAAGAGATTTCGCTGGTGCTACCTATGACTAATAATCATGTAGCCTTTAAGGGCCTGACCTTCAAATTTAGTAAAACCCCAAAACCCCCATAAATCTGCCAAATGGGATACAAAAGGAGAAGAGAAATGCTGAATTTTAAGTCACAATTTGTGTGAGATAATTCCTTTAAATTTTTTTAACTTACTTGGATCGCCATTATATTAATTATAGTTCTTTTTAACTTTTAAATTTTTATATTTTATTTGATGTAAGCGAATCAGGGGATGGACATTAACAACACAAAAAACAACTAATCAATCTGAAAACACAAACCAAACGCCCTAGTTGATTAGCATGACACTAAAGCAAAAGGGAAATTAACCTACCAGGTGTAGCAGCCATGAACACTTATCCCACCATGGTGGAGGGGGAGGGGTGATTAGGTGGATTATTGATTTCATCTTCAGCATTGAAGAGGCGGATCAAAGCTGAGAGCAAGGGGGTTGGGGCATCCGCTGGATGTGAGTCGATGTGAAATAGATAATTGTTAAGATCTCTAGTAACAATCTGGGCCTGGAGAAAAGCCTCCAGAAGTTCGGCAACATGATGTTTAGATTGTATGCATGTATCAGGAAGCTGGGAAAATTTCGTGATATTGGCTTTGGTGTTACATGTGGTGGGGGAAAATTCTGCCAGTGCAACAACATTCTTGTCAGAAGAGTTAACAGTATCTCTTAATCGTTCAATTTTAACTATTGCAACCACAGGGAAATTGTCAGGGAAATCAGTTAAATATATCCCTTTTTTAAATTCAGTGATTGAGAGTGCCACAGCTTCATGGTGATGGCAGCTTTCAGGCGAGGCCACCGCGGCCTCAGCAAGTTGATGGTCACTCAAGGATGGGGTAGCGGTGTGTTTGGGGACATATTTCTTAGGTGGTAATGGGGCATCGAAATCTGAAGGTAAATATGGCTCCAAACTAATTGGAAAGTTAGGAGGTGGGACAATTTCCCTAGATTTGGTTATTTCATCCAATAAATCCCAAGGATTTTGGTTGAGTATGATTGATTTAAGGAGACGTGGCTTTGGTTGGGTAAGTTTTGGGGCAGAAAATAAGTTGGATTGAATTTGGTTTTAAACCTGCTCCTGATTAGTTATATTGTTGGAAATTAAGCCGGCTTGGGCTTTGTTTGCAAAGGTTACCTGATTTTTTGAGCATTCCGCTGGAGGGGGTGGGGGCGGCCAAAATCCCCACTCAAACACTGTTTGTGGCCTCATGTGTGGGCTTGGCGGATTCCGCAATTTTGAATTGTAGCAACAGGCTTTTTTTGGAATGATTCAACTTATGGCAGAGGGGGCAAACTGTGCAGCCGTTGTCAATATAAGCCCAAAAGAAGTGATCTGGTGCAGATAGGATATGGGCATGTGGTGGGATGTGCTAGGCTATGGTTGGCTGGTGGGGGGTAATGGTGGCCATTGCCCATGGTGCCACTAGCTGCTCAGGACCGCTCAGGACCAGGAAGTGGATGATGGGGTTTGTACATTCTTTGGACAGCCCATCATCAATTCTTCATAGAGGGTTTGAGGGGGAAGGTGCGAAGGAAGCTTTGCAAAGGTCACCATCAATGTGGTAATACTGGGGAGGCGTGTATGTGTGGTGTTAATGGGTGTTTTTATACATTAAGGGCGTAGTTGTTGCAGCAGCCGCATCCTCTTCAGTGGGAAAGCCTATATCAAAATAGACCTTGTAAGGGCAGAAGTTGATAAACCCTGCTGGTGTAAATGTGGCTGTTGCCAGTTCATTATCGCTTTGTCAACATATGGGAAGAAACGCCCATATTGACATGGAGGAAAAAGTGAATATTGGATCAGGGTAGGGCTAGGGGGTGGGGGTGGGTTGAATGGACTCGCGCTAAGTGTATTAATAAGTCCCTTGGAGGGACAAATTGGCCTGATGCATTAGGCGGACTGGATGAGCCAGTTTGCATGCCTTTGCCTGCTGGGCGGAAAATGTTAGCAGGTAGAGCGCCGCTGCCCCACACTGGGACAGCAGGTGGCAGATCTGCTGACAAAAATGAAAAACTGATGTGTTGTAGGTGGCGATGGAAACAAATGGCTACTTTTAATAGATTGCTCAAAAGTAATGTTGAGGTATTTTTCTTTTAGGAATGTGGTTTACCAATGCAACAATCAGAAAACTGGGGTATTCCAAGCATTAACTTACTTCTGTCTAAATTTTACTAAGATAGGGAAAGACCATTGCCCAAACACCTATGTAAAAATTTACTCTAGTTGATTATTGGCCGTCAACCCAGTAACCTTTTTACTGCACAGTTTCAATTTCCTCATGCACTTTGTCATGTTGTATAGAATGTATTAATCGATAATAGTATGGAGACTATTATCTGTAGTTATGATTGAACTATTATTCAGCCCAATGCTCAGCCAGTATTTGCAATTAAATACTCTGTAACTTGTACTCATAGGGATTTGCTCCCTATACTCTTGTCCACCCAATCTTTGTTAAGATACCCCGGTGACAGTCTCTATTGGCCCAACACACAGTTGGCAGCTATTCCTGATTGTGGTTCCTTCATCTCTAGATCCCCGCTCAGATCTGTACTCTTCTCTGAGAGCCTTCCGATTATTGCCTTCTGCAATAATATCCTTGAGGAAGAATGACAAAATAGAAGCTGATAGTCTAACTAAACACTGAATTGATAATATAACTGTAGATTATAATGCTTTCATAGATAATGTTTTTATTATAGTAAATCCTAGGGAATTATATAATGGGGGATTCAGCTGTCTAACCCTTAGTTGACACCTCTTCGATGAAATGGCGGCCGTTGTCATTGAATCACCCATCCTCATCTCAGCGGTGATGGTCTTCCCCATCCTGGCTAGGATTCTGTCATTAAAAATCCTCAAGACATCAAATGGAAAGAGTCAGAAAATTATTCCCTAACGTTTTCCTCTTTATCCAAGTGAACCAACCATAATTAGCTAGTGACCTGCTTAGGTAATGGGACTTATTACTCATTATGGCAGGTCACTTGCCAACCGATTAATTCACTAGTTGCAGGCAGCATCAGTCACCTTGCAACTTACTATTCATTCCCAATCAGTCAGCAATGAAACCTGACTGATCCCAATTGGTACACCTGATAGTTAATCAATGATCAACTATCAGATGCCCTTATTTTGTCAGCAACTATGCCCAATGAGATCTTAGGTATTCATCCAGATTAATCCCTTATGGATATGACCAGGCGAATATCCAAAAACCCCCGAACATAGTTCCTCCAAAACTCAGGACAACCAATTTCCAATTCACTTCGCCTTAGGGAATTTTCCCCTAGCAATACCAGGTAATCTAGCAGGCTAGGTGTATGGGCAAAAATCCCAAAAACCTACCTGACCCTGTCATCTATCCCACTAGTTTTGTCTCCTGTATTGTAGTAGGGGTGGTTGAGAGGATGCTAATTAGACTGCTGTCAGTCGAGGCCTCATGCACCCACCTTTAGATCTCCAGAGGAAGCATTGATGCTTTCCGTAGCCCCTGGATTTTTGATAGTTTTTTCTCTGCCTCATAATTTAAGGTTACCCATCATATGTGGGGATGTGAGTTGCACCCACGCTTTAGAAGCTGAAGGGCTTTCTTTTGTGAGGGGTATTGTGGCAATTAGTTTTGAGCAGTATGGCTTATAAACAAAGTAACCATAGGAAAACCAACCCATGTGATGGTTGCAATCCATTTTTCAAAAGTTGGATATACCATTAATTTTTTAATTATAATTATCTAAAATTTGGTTTAGTTTCTGGCCAACCATTGATGATGGAACAAAGAAGCTCCCACACCTAAACTATTTTATAAATTTAGCTCTGAGGTTTGCTTTATAACCTGCAAGTAGCATCGTCCAAAACCTTGTTTAGAATTTTAGATAATACAACCATTTTTGTGCTACCAACAATAAACTTATCTATTACCATCTAGTACTAAAAAAAGATAAACTTATCTATTTGGTTACGTATAAGTATTTATTTCAATCAAAACTTTAAAAGAATTAAGTATATCTATTAGTGGTTTAGTAGAGGAGCTGTCATGAAAACGGCAGAAACAGTTTATACCGGCCTGCCATTTGGGATGCATAAGCACCCAAAAAGCAAGCCAGAATACCATAGGCATTGCCACATGTATGACGTTGTATGGAACTGGGCATTGTGAAACGATAAACCATTGGTGTAGGACAATAGTAAACAGCAACCCAAGAACAAACCAAATAGAGGCAGGCCATACACTGGTGGTCTTGCTGCAGGGGGTGGTACCACAGGTATAGTTTCTACAAGGTCACCGGCGGGTGGGTTCAACTCAACTGAGTAGACAAGGAGGCGGATTTTTGCGTGGAGATGGTGGATGTAAGGCCACAAGATCTCAGTATATTGTTGGCGGATGTTTGTAATAATGGGGTTGAATTGCCAGAAGTATCTAGCTCAC
Organism: Massospora cicadina; assembly: GCA_022478985.1. Taxonomy (NCBI): domain Eukaryota; kingdom Fungi; phylum Entomophthoromycota; class Entomophthoromycetes; order Entomophthorales; family Entomophthoraceae; genus Massospora; species Massospora cicadina. The sequence goes on along the minus strand of JAKSZP010006192.1, from coordinate 9,612 downwards.
TGAATCCAGTTGACAATGGTAGGGGCCATAGTGACCATCAGTACTGGTAAAGCCCATTCAGTATAGGGACCAACAGGCCACCAGAGAAAAGCCATCAGAATTGTGGCCAGAAGGATATCAAGAAAATTAAAATTGATAATTTTGAAAGGCAAATTTTATTGTAAAGGAAAATAAATAATAACCAACCAACAATTTTTCAGTGCAACACAACTTATTAAACAGTGGTCAATTGATTCAGGAACAAGCAGGGATCGAGACCCTCAATTTCAACCTAACCAGTGAATTATTTGGGAATGGGGACAGATAAGCTCACTGGGAACTGACATCAAAAAATTTGGTGGCAGGCCGAGTTGCTGTCAGTTTGACATTAAATGCCCAAACTGAGGCTTAACTGCATTTCTGACAGTTGGCATGACAGCATCTGGACCAACAAGCAGTGGGAATCCCCCCGGGCCACCCCATGAAGGGCGTTCCTAATTGGTTGTGAATGGGTTGGGATGCCCAACCTGCCCATGCCCAATCGCTGGGCTGTTAATTTGGTCAAAAGTTTTGCATCGCCCACAATGCTCAATTTGCCAGAAGGGAGCTTCAAACTATCATTGATGGTGTCTGATGCTACAACCTGCACATCAGGTGTCAGAAATTTGACTTTGTCTCTGCTAGTTGGCAGGCTAACCAGTATGAAGACTGGTCAGCCCTTGCCATTTTGCCTTAGGTGTCAGGGCTAGCAGCACCAGCTAACCCCTTAGCATGTCGCCCGTGCCATTTTAGGGATCATATTTAACCTAAACTACATCCAACGAAATAAATATAAACTTACAACAAAAGATAGAATGGGCAAAAGGAGATATATATTGAGAAGGAAGCGCCAGGTATTTATACTATTTACAAAAGGGCTACTGCGCCCACTGCTGACATATCAGCTCTTCCGCTGGTTCTTCCAGCCAACAACTTCACTTCTTCTTCTATTTCTTCTTCTTCTACTTTATCTCTTCCCTGGCGTCAACCCTCTCTCTCTGTCCTTCCCAATGTCTGAATTAGTTTTGGTTCATCCTCAGCCTTAAGTTGCCGGTGAACCATATATATAATTAATCCAAAATAAAGGCCAAATTTGTATTTGACCTTCAAATTGATAATAATGCGCCAGAAACAACTTTTGTCACTCGCTTTGAAACAGAATATCTCAGCATCTCACTGACATCTATTCATGTCTTATCTTGATAATAAATTAGGCACCAGAAACAACCTCAGCCGCCTCAAACTTATAATTATCAGATCCACCAACATCAGGTTATCAGGCAGGCAGCATCTGAAGCAATACATCAGCTTTCCGCCAAAAAATCCCACAACAGACCATGAATGGCCATTGATGTCGACTACTGATTCTGACGACTGACTGGATCATCCTCATCTATTAGTCACCAGTGATCCTACTAATAATTTGGGGCCACCGATTGGCCCCACTCAAACCTAAATACCAAACTCAGCGGAATACTAAGTTTGGCTCAACCCAAATTGGGGAGCAACTCACCAGCAATCAAACCAAATAACACAAAATTTAGTCACTAAACCATTCTGCCAGGGTTGTCTATATCATTCCAAATAATGCTAAATTATTGGAGGATTCCATCTGGCTAAAATCACGACATTTTCCCCCACTTAACCAGATGGTAATCCTCCTAATTCCAAACTCAGCATGTGGGGCGGGCGTCCAGGGCTTGCCCCTCCCCGCCATTAACAACTGCTGGAACCAAACCACAGTGGCGCATCACCGCCACCTCTTAACCAACCTTTAGCTACTTAAGCACCAACCAGCAGAGTCCCCCTGTAGTGAGCACCAATGTCACAAATCGACCTTGGGCTCTGCTAGTGTGCCAGGCCAACCAGTATGAAGACTGGTGGCCCTTTGCTATTTCACCTTCATATTAGCATTGGGGCCAGCAGCGCCAGCTAACCCCTTGGCGTGTCACCCGTGCCATTTTGGGGATCCCTAACATATCAACGTTTACCCCACAGGTCTTAGCACTATAAAGTAAAAGTAAGAATGGTGCAAGAGAGATATTATTAGGAGGAAATGAATCAACTATTTATACTACTTCCAGGGCTACTGCGCCCAAGTACTCTCTGGACAATCATCTGCCAGAAAACCAATCATCCTCTAGATTCCAAACCTCTATCAGATTGTAAACTTTTATTTATCCTCCTAGCAATTCCCTCTTCAGATCTTCTCAACTCATCACCAAATTATTAATATTAGGTCAATACATCATCAGCATAAGTCGCTGGTAGATCATATATAAATTTATAAATAAATAGGACTTTGAGCATACTTGGCATGAGTTGCTGGTGCTCCAAATTAGTTGCAATTTTCTAAATGATTGATAACAAATATGTTGAATTTCCACCGGAAAATCTCACAATCTTTTCTTATGTCAGTTGGCGCAGGGATAAGATTTTGCTGACTCAAACTATAGTTAGCGAAATTATTTGTTAGAAGCTGGTAACTGAATACAGCAGCATTCCACTGGAAATTTCCACAGTCACAATTTGATAGTAGTTTCAAACTGGGAATCCACTGATCCTAAAATGATTATTATTTTTATACCATTAAATAGTATCAAAATAGGCAATTAGCCAGCAATTATGCCTGACCAACCGAAAATCTAATTCAGATACTATTGGAAGGATTCATCTGGTTAAAATTCTGACATTGCCCTCCCCTTAATAAGATGATATCCTTCTTTGCGACCCACCCCAATTGTGGATCAAGACCTCCCAGTGCCCTCTTGAAGAATCACTGGTCTTAACTAGTGTCTTCTGCCACTCTGTAACTAAAACCTCCAACTACTCAATCAGCCCACCAGCAAAGCCCCCTTTAGTGAGCACCAATGTCGGAAATTTGACTTTAAGCTCTGCTAGTTGGCAGGCTAACCAGTATGAAGACTGGTAAGCCCTTGCCATTTTGCCTTAGGTGTTGGGGCTAGCAGCACTGGCTAACCCCTTGGCATGTCACCCATGCCATTTTAGGGATCCCCTTTTACTAAATTACAACCAACGAAATAAAATAAAATTATAACAAAAGGTAGAATAGGCAAAGGGAGATATATATTGAGAAGGAAGCGCCAGGTATTTATACTATTTATAAAAGGGCTACTGCGCCCATTGCTGACCTATTGGCTCTTCCGCTGGTTCTTCCAGCCAACCACTTCTCTTCTTCTTCTATTTCTTCTTCTTCTACTTTATCTCTTCCCTGGCTTCGACCCTCTCGCTCTGTCCTTCCCAATGTCTGAATTAGTTTTGATTCATCCTCAGCCCTAAGTTGCCGGTGAACCATATAAAATAATTAATCCAAATAAAGGTCAAATTTGTATTTGACCTTTGAATTGATAATAATGCGCCAGAAACAACTTCGGTCGCTCACTTTTACTAGGAATATCTCAGCATCTCATTGACATCTATTCATGTCTTATTTTGATAATAAATTAGGCACCGGAAACAACCTCAGCTGCCTCAAACTCATAATTGTCAGTTCCACTGACATCAGATTATCAGGCAGGCAACATCTGAAGCAATACATCAGCTTTCCGCCGGAAATCCCACAACAGACCATGAATGGTCATTGGCATCAACTACTGATTCTGCTGACTGATTGGATCATCCTCAGCTATTAGTCACCGGTGATCCTTCTACTAATTTGGGGCCACCGATTGGCCCCACTCAAACCTAAATACCAAACTCAGCGGAATACTAAGTTTGGCTCAACCCAAATTTGGGAGCAACTAACCAGCAATCAAACCAAATAACACAAAATTTAGTCACTAAACCATTCTGCCAGGATTAGCTATATCATACCAAATAATGCTAAATCATTGTAGGATTCCATCTGGTTAAAATCACGACATCAGGGATCATCCCTGATGATTTTGAGAGGAAATAATTTTGATGATTGCAGTGTTGGCTGAAAGAAACTGTCAGCAAATACAGCCAATGAGTCAATCTTTGACCCTTTTCAACTATGTGGATTCCAATCATTGGGCTTGTTTCCACTTGTTTTTAAACCAATCGACTCCATTTTGGCGATCTTAGTGCAAATTTCCCTGATCAGATGTACTAGTTCTGCTGAGGCAAGTGTGGGCACCTGGGGAGGGATCCAAAGAGGGAGGGCTGTTACCCAGCGCTCATCTACCATGTGGGCAAGGTCGCCCTGGATAACAAGGGGCACAGCCACCCTCTTAAAGTTTCTTACATATAAATGGGAAGAGGGCCCAAATCGTCACACAGGGGACATTCCCTAGGACTTACATTACCCTTTCCATTTTTCCAAAGGAAGGGCACCACCGTCAGGAAACTGCATGAGGGCCACATTTTTGTGCACCTTGGGTAACTTGATCATCATTACAGTCACAATTTTTTTTGGGGGGGTAGGTGGGGAGCATCAAGACAGGATTTGTGAAATGCTTCGACCAGTTCCATGCAGTTAGCGCAATTGTGAGCCTTAAACCAACTGTTCTTGTAAGCTGGATACTCTTTCCAAGCCATGAGATATTGAATGGAAAGATGGGACTTGCAGGATGCTAGAATATTTTCTACTTCTGCCTCTTCCACATTTTTAATAATGATCATTTCAGGATCCATGAGAACCATGCCCTTAAAGGGTGACAACTGGGAAACGTGGAATATGGGGGTGCTGTTTCCAGTAAGCTGGAAGTTTTATTTGGAACGCACAAGCCCAAGTCTTCCTCTACCAAATGGGGGCCCAAAAGCTTACTTGCGAACTTACAGGAGTGTACTTGCATTCTCAAATGATGCATATCAAACTTAACATAGGAGCCCACCGTTATGTCATGACCTGGGGTTTCACTTATGATCCGCGAACCACTTGTAGTTTTCAATGGCTTTAGTGAGGTGTTCCTGCACTAAGGATTGAGTAGACCTGACATGATTAGCATGATCCGCCGCAGCTTGGACCTTGGGCCGCAAGCAGAGTCTGACTGAAAAGAAAGGATTATAACCTAATGTCGCTTTGTAGGGAGAAAACCCCATGGAAGCGTGAGTCCCATTGTTATAGGTGAATTAGGCGAGGGGAAGGTTTTTAGCCCAGGTGTTCTATGCGGCTGCAGCATAGCAACGCAGGTGCTGTTCTAGGACTTGGTTAACTCGCTCAGTCTGTCCATTGGACTGGGATTATACGCCATGGACCAATAGGGGGAGATTTTAAAAATAAACAAGAGTTCACTCCAGAACTGCACCGTGAACTGTGAGCCACGGTCACTGCTTATCTCCTATGGGGGCCAAACATAAAGAACACATGGCGCACAAAGAGACGAGCGGTTTCCTCTGACATAATTGGTGAAGTGCAGTGGATAAAAAGGGAAAACTTGGTGAGATAATCCACAACCACCATCACCACTGTAAACCCATTAGAGCAGGGGAGTTCAACGATGAAATCCATGGACACCGATGTCCATGGACCCTCCACCTGTTGTAAGGGGTGTAAAAGCCTGTTTCTACCAGAGGAATCCAACTTAGCCTGAGCACAAGTAATGCAATCGGTGATCTAGGCCAGAATTTCCTTTGTTAAACCTGCCCAATTATAGATCCGCTTGATCAAGTTGATGCATTTCTTGTTGCCCAGATGGCCAACCATGGGGGGATCATGATGCGCGCGAAATACCTCAGCTCTGAAGGGATGGGGGACCAAAATTTGTGACCAGATTTAAATGAGGCCCTCCACCAAGGAGTAAAGAGAGTGTTTGTGATTTTGGAGGGACAATTGCTTAAATAACTCCACACCTTCAGGGCAGGTCATTTTTGCTGGCTAAGACCTGAGCAACTAGCAGAGCGTCGGGAGAAAGGGCGATAGAAGAGATAACATGGGGAATAATCAATAAAATTTGAGTGGCAGGAATCATGGTAATGAGGTCCACTTCATCTGGGTTTAAGGGGCAGTGGGCGGGGCTGCGGCTGAGAAAATCAGGAAGTACGTTAAGCGCGCCTTTTATGAATTCATATTTAAAATTGAATTGCACAAGTCCCAGTAGGTAGGAGCTTGCTGATGCACCAATTTTTGGGGTTTTCAGAAATACAAGAGAGCCTGGTGATCCATGCGGACAGTCAACTCATGTTGAGCACCCTGTAACAGATACCTTCAATAAGTCAATGCCCATGACACGGCTGCCTATTCCTTGTCATAGATGGCCCAAGATTGCTCCACAGAGGTAAATTTTTGGGAAAAATAAGTACTGGATATTCCAAGCTATTGTGCTCTTATAGCAACACTGCCCCCACTGCCACTGAAGAGGCATCGCATGCAACGCTATATGGCTTGGCAGGATCTGCATGTTTCAAGACAGGCGGAGATAAAAATACCTCCTTGATTGATTTGAATGCCTGCTGGCATTTGTGCGTCCAGCGAAATGGTACATTCTTGCCTGTGAGGGGGTGGAGTGGGGCAGCTAGCTGGGAAAGAGCTTAGAAAGTTTTTTTAAGAAAAATATAGTTCCCAAGAAGCTCCATTAGTGTTTCTGGGTTGTAGTGGTTGGCCATTCATGGATAGCGTCCAACTTATTGGGAGGAATCGCGTAGCCATCTTTAAGGATGAGGTTTCCAATAATGTTACCTTCTTATTATAGAACTCTCATTTGGAAGGCTTAACAAACAAGCCTGCCTTGTGAAAAGCAGTCACAACTGCTTCCAAGTCAATAGAGTGTTGTTTGGGAGTTGGGGAGTGAAACAGAATGTCGTTGATATATGTGACTGTGCAAGTAAACTGGAGGTCACCCGGTACACTGTCAATCATTTGTTGAAACGTATCAGGGCGTTCTTCAGCCCAAAGGGCATTATGCGGAATTGGAAAATGCCTCACTTCATTCAGATCGCTGTTAACCATTCTTGCCCTTCAATTACCTGAATCTGGTTGAAGGCGTTGAAGAGATCCAGCATGGAGAACACACGAGATTTGGCATAGCTTGGCTGATCATCTGCTCCAGAGGCAGGGGTAGGGATCGTGAACCATAATTTTGTTTAAATGTCTGTAATCCACGCAGGGATGGAGGGAACCATCAGCTTTTTTAGCAAAGATGATGGGAGATGCGACTAGTGATGTCTCCATAAACATCCACCCTTTTTTAGCATATCAACCAACCAAGTGTTAAGTGCAACCCCTCCTCCGCTGTATGGGGATACAATGGAAAGTTGATATTCTCCAACTACATTGTCATACAAAATCCATGTCAACTTTAGTATTAGGAGACAAACAATCCGCCTTTTTGGAATCAAAGATACTTCGATAGAACATTAAATTTTTGGGAAAATTGGACGGAAGGACCGCAGGAGAGACAAGGGAGGTAATAGAACTGCGCTCTTGAGTTTTCTTAAGAGTGTTGACTAAGGGAAATTCACCCTCCAGTTGATCATTAACGAATAACAACTTGTTAGACTCCAGGCGGATCTTGACATATTGTTGGCGCCACCATCCAACCCCCAAGATTACTGGGAACACTAAGTTAGCATTGCATAAAACTGGTTGCAAAAGCTAAACTGATGTACAAAGAAAGTTACTAGCTGACGGAAAATATACAATGTCTGGGAGGCTGAAGAAGCCACCATCACCAAAGGGCCTACGTCCACGTCCAGTTATAATTGTTGGGCTTACTCAATGCTCATGAAATTACCTGTGACTTAGGTGTCCACCACGGCCTCAAAGGAGACATGGTGAGATCCAATAATAATCTTTATAGGTAATAAGAAATAAGCAAAGTCTAGGTTATAGGAGAATTTGGGCGTTTCTGTTGCAACTGAAGAAATGGCAGGCAAATCAGGGGAAAGTTGTGGGCTTTTTCTGGAGTAAATTTGGGAAGAATGAGGGCTTGAGAACTGGCTTCCTCCATTTTGGCTTTTATTAATTCATTTATAGGTGAACCAGAATCAGCCAACTTTGACGCAGGAGTGGTTACAGGCTTGGAAGCCAAAACTGTCAATGGTTTGATGGTGGAAACTGCATCTGCATCGTCATTGGGTAATCCTATCATAAAACTTCCCCCTTGATGGCGGGAAGTATGGTGAGGGGAGGCATTGATAGTAGTCATAGTGGTAATTATTTGATTTACCGTTCCTTTTGAGGTGGACTAAACCTCTTAGTGAGCAGAAGCTGAATCCAAGACTGATCTAAAGATTTCCTAAAGCATATCATTAGAGAGGTCCAGTGTTAAAGCCTGTTCACAGAAGGTAGAGATCAAAGAAGCCGAGCTAGGGGCTTCAGCCATAGTAGAGAGCAATCTGAATAAGTGGTCTGAGCGTGACACCAAGGGTTTCAAGGTGGCTGATATGACAGCAATCTGCAAAGTGGTACTCCCGCTTGTGAGGAAGAGCGCAGAAGACCTCAGACCCACTGACGGGTGTCCACTTCCATAGCGTCCAATAAAGCAACCCTATGTTGGGCATGAGATAATTCAGCGGCGTTGTTAAGGGCAATCGTAAAACGCATTTGCACCTCAGCAAGGGCGTTGAGAACCTGATTTACAATCTCTTGGGAAAGAACACATGAACTTTCTTCTGGGCTATTAGGAGGGGGAGACGTAGTAATCTACGAGGCTCTGCCAGCATGAAGAAATTTATCCAGGGTATATGAGATACTACTCACAAAATTGGCAAGTGACCAAACAGACAGCAAAAAAGCAGACTACTTATTGCACGTTCATTTGGTAGAGGGTAACCACTGCAACGCCCACCTCAAAGAGCAGGGCAGAAGTGGCTGGAAACAATGGTTGGTCAATTTTGTCATGTAAACGGTAGAAGAAGTGTAGACCGGCCTGCCAGTCAGGATGCGTAAGCACCCAAAAAGCAAGCCAGAATGTCATAGGCATTGCCAAATGTATGCCGTTGTATGGAACCGGGCATTGTGAAATGATAAACCATTGGTGTAGGACAATAGTAAAAAAACAACCCAAGAACAAACAAATAGAGGCAGGCCATACACTGGTGGCCTTGCTTCAGGGGGTGGTACCACAGGTATAGTTTCTATAAGGTCACTGGCGGGTGGGTTCAACTCAACTGAGTAGAAAAGGAGGCGGATTTTTGCTTGGAGATGGTGGATGTAAGGCCACAAGATCTCAGTATATTGTTAGCGAATGTTTGTAATAAGGGGGTTGAATTGCCAGAAGTATCTAGCTCACTGAATCCAGTTGACAATGGTAGGGGCCATAGTGACCATCAGTACTGGTAAAGCCCATTCAGTATAGGGACCAACAGGCCACCAGAGAAAAGCCATCAGAATTGTGGCCAGAAGGATATCAATAAAATCAAAATTGATAATTTTGAAAGGCAAATTTTATTGTAGAGGAAAGTGAAGAAAAATCAACCAACAATTTTCTCAGTGCGATGCAACTGATAAATAGTAGTCAATTGATGTGGGAACAAGCAGGGATCAAGACCCTCAATTTCAACCTAACCAGTGAATTATTTGGGAATGGGGACAGATAAGCTCACTGAGAAATGACATCAAAAAATTTGGCGGCAGGCCAAGTCTCTGTCAGTTCAACCTCAAACGCCCAAACTGAGGCTCAACTGCATTTACAATGGTTGGCATGACTGCATCTGGACCAACAAGCAGCA
>JAKSZP010006191.1:0-19810 GCA_022478985.1 Massospora cicadina | reverse complement strand
ATTTTTGTAATATCTTCTACTGCATCCTGGTTCAGTGAAATTATTGCTATTGCCTTCCCCATGCTAAGGGTCAGCATCAGCTGGAATCATTGCATTTCAAATTGTTTAATTTCTCTGTAGGCTTCCAAGCCTTCTGGGAGATGACTTTTGACTACTGTGCGCGCCAGTGTGGTCAGAAGATAGTCAAAAATTATGAAAATGTCCTTGGATTCAGTCCAACGGGTGCATCTGGTCAGGACTAATTGCTGTCCGTTGGGAAGGTTGAGTACCACTCTGACCTTCGCTGCTTCATTCACTTCTTCCGTGGTTTAGAACCCAAGATCTACCCAACCTCTGCGGATAGTATAGGTTATTAAGTACACCTCATGCAGGAAAATTTTTTATTGGGATTCATCAAACTTTTCCCACATTGTTAGTGTTTCTATGCCCAGGAAAACTCATATCCCGTGTTCCACTGATGATAGTGGTTGCAATTGGGATACTTCCGAATAGCTACATTATTTTATCAAAAAATTGATGAAATATGTAGGAGGCGCCACCTCAGGTTTTTTTATTTTTGCTGAGATTTTCGTTTATACCTGTGTGCTTGGTACCTTTGGGCGGTGCAGGTCCAGGTCCGCTGCCCTTTACCACGTTTGCCCAGCTCTTTACCTTATTATTCATACTTATCTCGCCTGGTGTTTTTTTAAAATTATGCTTTTGAATCATGTCATATTACTAAAGTGATAGTAATCAGAAAGAAAAGTTTTTTCTTACCTTTTCCTTATCCTTACAATTTACTTCAGATATCTTGTCAGGGGACATGAAAGACAGAGCCAGCTTTATCATACCAGCAATGGAGTAAGGCTGATAAATATCTCTGACTTTTCAGTGATAATTTAAGGTGAAGTGTGATCTCAAAATGACTTTGCATCAAAGCCTGCAAGGGAAAGAGGCACAAACACTAGTGCATTGAGAGACAAAATGTAGTTGTATTCAAAGTGAAGTTTCCAAAGGGTAAAATGCTGGTTTCTCAAATAATCACAGTAAACTACCAACCTAATAAAGAACTAGATCAAGGAAAGTAAATCCCATAAAGCTAAAGGTTTGTGGGGAATCAACAAAAGGTGAGGGAGTTAGGGAAGCGTGAATTTAATGAAGGTGTAGAGCTTGAAGTCTGCAGGAATATTTTTAATTCTCAAAATGGATGCAAAGGCCAAATCATTGGGGAGGATGTATTATCTAAATCTGCCCAATTTGAAGAAGATAGGACCAGTAAATTAATAAATCATCTTTATTGTTATATTTAAGTATTTATGGAAAGTGGGAAACAACCATAAGGTCTCCGGTGCTCTCAAATTACTCCAATATTGATGGATTGGGCTCTGCAGAATATCTTAGCCTTAACTATAAAACTGCTAAACTACTTCACCACTTTCTTGATTTTTGTCATTTCTAATCAATAAATAGTAATTATGGTATTTCAAGGCCTATCTCATCATTTCCCTTGCCACATTAGCAATTTCCTCTTTCTTTACCCCATTGGCAACTGAACTTCCATATACAGGAGCTGCTATAACTCACCTCCTATATATGACTTTAGGCAGATCATATATTTTGAGGGGTTGTGTACTTTTTTTAGTACTAGATGTAGAGGGGTTATGTACTTTACCATACTTATTTTTACCATTCTTGGGGCAAACAATCCCAGTTGTTGGACAATTACAAGTCTGATGTATCAAAAAGAGTGGTTCAGAGGTAAGTGATGAAAAAATTGGCCAAAAGATCCTGTTGATTCCCAGTGGAACCCCTCAAATTGGAGTAACACATATAATAATAATTAGGCAAGCAAAATGAGTTTGTGCGATTGGATTTTACCAAATCATCAGCCAAATTCTGAAAGTTCATTGGAAGCTCCTCTCCAGGCCACTTCCACTTTAGTACAGCCTAACCGCAGAGACTGGCCCCATTTATAGGGTCAGAGGTGGTCCAACAAAGTGCAAAATTTTTCCAGCACACTGATTGGGTAAAATACATCACTACCTTACTGCACAGACTTATCTTACCTGCCCTCCAATGGCCATCTCATTAAAGTTAAGTGAAGCTTCCAAGCTCTGATAGGTCAAATATCAATATTTCCTAATTTGGACTTTACTAAGCAATCCAAACTTCAAGCCTCGACAATTTAAATACTAAGTATCAACTAATTAAGAGGGTTCATTTTCTTTACCCCGCGGATATCCCTAATAAGACATATAAAGCTCAAATCCCTCATTTTTAAGTATATCTTATCCCATTTTTATTCCTCCAGTGGTATAAATCCCCCATTTTTACACTAGCAGTTAAGACATTTATACTCCTGTTTCTGCTAAATTGTCAAATCTTGTGCAAATTGGAACCAGCGATCTTTAACCTCTGCCAGGATTTTGACAAGTGATGCTCACTACAGGGGAACCTGTATACCACAACAAACAACAAAAACAATGGAGACTGTTGGGGTCAGTAACTCTCATGACCTTCCCATAGAAAATAAACCCCTGGCTAGCCATTATTGAACTTCAGCTAGCTAGTGCTTTGTCTCACCTCAAAAGGCTTGAGCAGCACTCATTGCAAGGCCTTATGGGTCCTCCCCTAGTATCTATAAACCCACTTCTAGGGACAAGTTTACCTCAGGTGAGGGAAGTGTTGCTTCTTTCCTATTTATGTATGAAGCTGCTATGGAAGGGGCAATGGAACATCTTAAAAACAAGTACCTTTTTCCCTTATTGAGTCATGGCGCTCAGAGATAATGGTTCCGCACATGGCCACCCTCAGCACCTGGGCGGAGGTGAATCAGGCACTTACTGAGGAATTTGGCTCCCTACAAAGTTTGAACAGACAAAAACAGGCTTTTATGTGCCTTATCCTGCAACAGATAGAATCCATCACTTCTTTCGTTGAACGTTTTTAAAATAAATCTCAACCCTTATTGCTTGCTAAAATGTTACCCCTAGATGATGCTAATACAGCTATCTTGGCTGGCTTGGCGTCCCATCCCTTCTTTGGCAAAGCATCCTTCTTCTGTAAAGCGCTCATTTAAAAGTGTACGAGATATCAAGGAAGCCTTGCTAGAGGTGTCTGATATTTATGAACTTGACCCTATGAAAGGGTCTCTGAGCCAAGCATCTACACTGACTAGTTTAGCCTCTACTACGGCTGCTTCCCTCTGGAAAAACTGCTCCTACGGAGTTGCCATCACAAACTACTTCAGCTTCCCATAACAATAATCAGATGGTAATGGCTGTGACAGGGCAGTGCTCCCCTTCATCTTCAGCTCAAAAAGCTCAATTGGTGAAAGCAGTCTTCCCTTTACTCTTCCCATCTTTTTCTTTAGAGCATTTATCCAAAGTTGTTTATAAAGCCTGCTCTTCAGACTAAACCCCTATCTCGGGTACCAATCGCCCCTACTAACAATGGGTTAAATGATCAGGACACAAAAACTAAGCTACCTGTTTCACTAAAGCTCACTGCCACTGATTGACCCAAAGCTGGGGTAATTAAGCATCCATGCCCATGAAGCTGCCTCCATTAACCTCTTATCCAGATAACTCTAGTCTGAAACCTGTCTCCATGAAGCAGCACAATCCCACTATTTTGAAGGCCAAAAATCGAGCCGTCATAATTTCAACGCCTCCCCAAAAAGTTAGTAAGGTGGAGGAACAACTCCAGTACCTATCCTGCCATAAGGGAAGCCCTGAACCCACTTCACCCCCTATGGGCTCCCTAACATGCATTTGATAACCCCTCCAATGACAAATCTGAAGGGGGTGGTGAAGGTGTGGGCCATTATGTTCTAGGAGACCCAAGTGAAGTGGAGGTACCCAACCAATTAAACCCAGAGAGAGTGGATTGGGCTAAGATCCCCCACCAAACTTATCTATGGCAAGCGATGAAGAGTCTGGAGGTTATTGACACTTCCAGTGATGCTGACCAGTTCATCGGCACATTTATCTAATCTACCCAGTGTGTTCATACCCTGCAGGCAATCCAAGAAAATACCCTGAAACTTCCAAATGACTTGCCTCTACTCTCCATCTAAAGGAGGTCCTCACTCTTCCCCTCAACTTGGGTAGAACTCTAATTAAAGTGGAGGTTGTTGTTAATGGAGTGCTGGTTAAGGCTAACCTTGGCACTGGGTCTCCTGTGAACGTTGTGTAATCCAAACTGGTAAAAAAATTAAGCTGGCCCCTGACCTTGACTACACACAAAAGTTTGGAACTGCAGGCTCAAATGACACGTGTGCCATAGGAGCCTATTCTTCTCTTCCTATTCGTTTTAGGGAAGCTCATCTTGTCAGCTCCAGCGGTGGCCTTGGCCAACAATACCTATGATCTACTCATTGGTACCCAGTTCATGCTTGAATATGAAGAGGTTATTAAATTGAAGCAGGGCTATCTCTCCTTGCATAGCTATGAGGTTCCTCTGATTCTGACAACTGATGAACTTAATAAAAAGGAGTATGATTGCACAGTTAAGTTCCCCACTTCCGCCTTATCATTACATTACACCATGACAGGACGGCATACAAAAATGTTGCCTCCATCAATGGACACCTTCGAGGGTATCTCTTTATATGCTTCTGAAGAGATAGTAATTAAAGCGGGTGAACAGCGGGTAGTTGACACTAAGATTACCTTACAAATCCCTGGCAACTTCTTATTGCACCTAATCAGCATTGATGGAGTTAGTCCTTTGGAGCCCAGAGTTTTTCCAGGCGTGCTAGACCCTGCCTATCAACGACCTATCAACCTCCTGTTAGGGAATCTCACCAAGAAGGATATGGTGGTTATAAAGCATCAAGAGATTGGAAGAGGCATGTTGATTCCCCTTGAGAAAATAAAACAAGTTCACTGTATTGGATCTATGGCTGATATGGGCTTACCCATCAACCATTCTGTATGTACCCTATCTAAAGTTCATATTTCCGATGAACTAACTCAGCTGAAATGGATAAAGTCCATACCTTACTGGAGTCCTATAGCGATACTTCTCTATCTCTGACACCGATTATGGGCACATGAAGGGTTGGACTCATACCTTTGATGTTGGGATGCTTTCCCTATATGCTCCAAATACTATCACAAAGCCAAAGTTGAGGAGCTACAGATGCAGACGGATATCAAACAGCTGCTGGATGCTGGGTTGTTGGTGCCTTCTCAAAGCCCTTGGTCATCTCCGCTTTTATTGATAAAGAATAAAAATGGAGGTCATCAGATAGTTATGGACTACCACAAACTTAACAACCTCACGAAGAAGTACAGCTGCCCAATCCCTCACATTGATGACGCTCTGGCCCAACTCTCTGGGTCTAAATATCTCTCTGCCATGGACTGGCTAGCGGTTATTGGCAAATGGACCTTTCTCCCCAAGACCCGGAGAAATGTGCTCTTATTTGCAATGAGGGTCTCTTCCAACCTACTCAACTACCGCAAGGGTTGTGCAACGTGCCCGCCAATTTCCAGCAAGCAATGGATCATATTCTCCAGGACCTTAAGCTAAGCTTGTGATTATCTAACTCGATGACATCACAGTCTTCTCCAAGACGTTCAACGAGAATTTCACACAATTAAATGATGTATTTCAATGCTTGCAGGCATCCAACATAAAGCTGAAGCCCTCTAAATGTACTTTCCTCCAAAAGAAGTTGGAATTCCTCAGGAACGCCATCTCACAAGATGGGATACAACCTATACAAGACAAAGTCAAAGCAATATACAAGATGCTGGCACCCAAAACCCTTCATGACGTTCAAGTATTTTTGGGCATGATGGGGTACTACCATCAATTTATCCCAAAATTCGCCCAGCTCAGCTAACCCCTTGTCAGACTCTTAGCCAAAAACACTCCTTTTCATTGGGGTACTTAACAAAAAGCTGCATTTGATATCCTGAAGAAGTTGCTGCAATGAAGTCCCATTCTCCATCACCCTGACTATGGCTAGCCCTTCATGTTGTTCACAGATGCCTCTGACTATTCCATTGTAGGTATCTTGGCTCAGTTGGATAAAAACAGGGTCAATCATCCCATATCCTACTTCAGAAAAATGCTTTCAAAAGCTGAGTGCACCTACAGCATCAAAGAAGGAGTGCCTAGCTGTCCTGATCGCTGTCAAATACTACTGCCATTTTATATATGGAACATCATTAAAAGTAATTACTGACCATGTATCCTTGAAGTAGTTGAAGAATATGAAAGATCCCACTGGCAGTTGGCTTGTTGGGCTCTTAAGCTCCAGCACTATAATATGACCATTGATCATCAATCTGGGACATGCCATATGAACGTTGATGGGTTGATGCAGCTGCCTTTACTTAATCTTGACAATAGCGAAGCAGAAAGGTTGCATGACCTCCCAATGACTCCTGATGCGTGGGCTGATGAAGAAGAACTAGTACAAAAGATGTTAGCATGCTACTTCTGCAACACAAAGGTGGAGAGTGGGAAGTTTTATAAGAAAGTAGGAGTAAATTGGTTGCCCTATCTCTGGCCATCAGTGCGAGTACCTGTCATCTCAGTCTCACACTATCATGGGGTATGGTGGAGTGCACAAAACCTATGAGTGGGTAAAAGAGTGGTACCATTGGGAGGGCATGATGTAAACCATAACTGAAGTTTTGGATGCCTGCTTGATCTGTAAAATGTAATACAGCCTCAAGACTTGGTATCAGTATTAACCCACAACGCCTCAACAACCTTTCCACACCATAAGTTTGGATGTGGTAGGTCCCCTACCTCAGACCACCGGTGGTAATTGTTACATCTTGGTTGGAATTGATCATTTTACCAAATGGGTTGAAGCTGTTGCTCCCCCCGCTCAGACTTCTAAGGCCACTGTCACCTTCCTATATCAATATATCTTTACGTGGCATGGTTGCCCCCAGGTCCTCCCTTGTGATAATGGGAAAAATTTTACCTCCCGAGTGGTAAAACTCCTCGCCACCTCCATGGGAGCACAACAACTCTTCTCAGCCCCCTATAACCCATCCACCAATGGTGCTATTGAAAGTTTAAATGGGACCCTGGTCTCTATAGTTAGTAAAATGACCACCGCTGACCCTCTTCATTGGATCTTTACTTACCCAGTGCCCTCATGGCCTACCATATTAGTTACCTCAGATCCTTAAGATGTCTCCATTCCATAAGTTGTATGGCTGAGAACCTGGGGTGCCCATTTTAGTAACCAAAGATGTTTTCTCAGTTAGGACTGATTGGGATCAAGCCATGAAGAATTTGGCACAGCTCATCATCCAGTTATAGTCTGAGGCGATGACCAATTTAGCAAAGATGGTCACTAAAGAGGGTCAAGCGGCCAATGGGCTCCAGCCACCACTCCTTACCTTCCAAGTGGCAGGCTTGGTACTCTAATACCACAACCAAATCATGTCTAGAAAGGAGATGCTTGGATCCATCTGGGAGGGGCTTTTTGTAATCACCTATAAGTATGGGGACAAGTAATCCATTAAGTCCCTTGCTTCTGGAATTATGATTAATTGAGTGTATGGATGGTTTCTATGTTCTTATTACCCCTACGTTCCTGTGACCTTATTCCCCCTACCACTCTTGAAGGAAGTAATATCAGACAATTACAAGTCTGATGTATCAAAAAGAGTGGTTCAGAGTTAAGTGATAAAAAAATCAGCCAGAAGATATTGGTTGATTCCCGGTGGAACCCCTTGAATTGGGATAACATATCTAATAATAATTAGGCAACCAAAACTGAGTTCAGGCTATTGGATTATACCAAATCATCAGCCAAATTCTGAAAGTTCATTGGAAGCTCCTCTCCAGGCCACTTCCACTTTAGTACAGCCTACACTGCAGAGACCAGACCTTTTATAGGGTTGGAGGGGGTCCAACAAAGTGTAAAATTTTTCCAGCCCACTGATTGGGTGAAATATATCAAAACCTTACCACATGGACTTATCTTACCTGCCCTCCAATGGCCATCTCATTAAAGTGAAGTGAAGCTTCCAAGCTTTGATAGGTCAAATATCAATATTTCTTAATTTGGACCTTACTAAACAATCTGAACTTTGAGCCTCAACACTTTATATACTAAGTATTGACTTATTATGAGGGTTCATCTTCTTTACCCTGCAGATATCCCTAAAATATATATAAAACTCAAATCCCAGTTTTCTAAGCTTAATCTATCCCATTTTTATTCCTCCGGTGGGATTAAAATCCCCCACTTTACACTAGCCGTTATGAGTTTTATACTTTGCTTCTGCCAAATTGTCGAATCCTGTGCAAATTGGCACCAGCGAGCTTTACCCCCCACCAGGATTTTGACACCAGGTAAAATGGAACTCCAGTGGCATATTTTAAGGGGTTATACCAAGGGGTTACCTCTTGGAAAACTATAATCTGGAG
This sequence comes from Massospora cicadina, assembly GCA_022478985.1. Taxonomy (NCBI): domain Eukaryota; kingdom Fungi; phylum Entomophthoromycota; class Entomophthoromycetes; order Entomophthorales; family Entomophthoraceae; genus Massospora; species Massospora cicadina. Next base: position 11,419 of record JAKSZP010006191.1, on the reverse strand, counting down.
ACCCTCAATGGGGCACCCTTCCAATCATTAATTATAACAGACTCAAGTTTGATGAGTACAATAATGAATAGAGAGGGTGTCAGGGACCATCTAGTACTAAAAAATAGAGAGGGTGTCAAAAAGTTTGGATGGGGCTGATATTTTATGAAACGTGCCATGAAGCGTTTCACTAGTTATACAAATTTTTATATTTCTTTATCAAGTCTAAAGCCATCTGATCCTTGAAATATCTGTAGGGAGCAGGTATAAAAGCTTGCTTTTCCTTTTATGGCATATACGTTATCATTCTTAACTATCTATAGTTTACTTCCTATTTCAATTGTGTAGAATTTTGAAGTATCTCCAACTAATGCCAGCTGACGAACGTCACGTCGAAGCTGATCTAATAATCGCGAACCGCACCGAACTGGTGGTTACGAAAAGTCAGCGAATCGGCATGGTTTCGGACACCATCACCGCTTTTAGTTTAGAAGAGCTTTCAAGTTCGTTGGTCAAAGTTGACACTTTATTTCTCCGTTTTATGCGGGGGTATGCGGCTCAACCGGCTTTTGCAGAAGGGGTGCATATTTAGGCCTCCAACTTACAGATCACTTCTATTGATTTTAATCACTGATTAAGATAAATTGGTATACGTAACTCTAACAACTTAGCATTTTAATAAAGTTCAAGGTGTAGGGACTTTGGTATATATCCCCTTATAAGATTAGGCTATCTCTTGGGACCATCTAGTACTAAAAAAAGATTAGGCTATCTCCAACTTGGCTATACGAGCTTAATTAACCTAGGATGTCGGAGCTGGCCGCGCTTGCAAATTTCAAGCTCCCGTCCACCACCATATCCCTCCCGTCCTTACTATACCAGAACGGGATTGTGCTGCTGACGTGCTTTGGCTTGTTGGCGGCCTTTTGCTTGCTTAGGCCAAACAATGGAGGTTAGGTAAATTGTTCGCACCTGCTTTGGCTGAACTGGTTTAAAAAGCCGTTTACCATCGGCGGAGGAAGCTGTCCCACTCGAAGTAAGCTTTTGGCTTCTGAATTGTTGACCCCTATTAGCCGCGCCTTTCCCAAGCTCCCCTCGGGCCCCTTTTCGTGGTTCCGGGTGGTCTGGAGGACGTCCGAGGAGGAAATCCTTTTGAAGTGTGGGCTCGATGCTGTCATGTTTTTGCGCCTGGTCAGGCTTGGCCTTGTCTACGCCCTGGGCACGGTACCCTTTGGCCTGGCGCTTGTGGGGGTCGATTATTTTGCGAAAGAGGCCGAGGTCGCTAGCGAGACTTCTGGCTTTGATCTCCAGCGACTTACCATCACCAACGTCGACGCGAAATCGTTTCTTTGGGTCCACATCGCCTTTGGTTGGATCTCCTTCTTCTTCCTTGGCGCCTGGCTCTATAAGAATAACCGTGATTTTCTAAGGCTCCGGCAGGACCATTTTCTTGACCGAGGATTACCAAGATGATATCAGCAGCCGAACCCTGGTTCTTTACCACCTCCCCGAGAGGTGCCAGAGCCCGGATGGCCTGAAGGAGTTTTTAGCCGAGCTGCCACCTAGATTTCAGAGTTACCATCTTTCCCTGGCCCCCAACGTTGCGCACTTGCCCCAGCTCGTCCAAGCTTTAAACTTCCACGTCAGGGAGCTCGAGGGGGCCGCCTCAGATTTTGTTGACGGTGGCGGTCACCAAATCGGGCCGCGCCCAACGCACAGGTCCGGTAGAATGGGATGGAGATCCTTTTGGCGAAAGGGTTGATTCGATCGAGTACCACTCTAACAGGATACTGGAGCTCTTTTACGAATTTCAAGAAGCGAGGGATTACATTGCCAAGCTTCCGCCCATGCCGGTGGGGTTTGTCACGTTTGAGAATGCGTTTATCGCACACGTTGTCCTGCAAGCGCTTCTACCGGGGGAGGGGTTGTAAGATGAGTGGTTACCGACCTCTTCCGGACGTGGCGCTAGCCCCCCGGTCGAGAGACATTATCTGGGGGAACCTTGGCATGTCAAGGCGGGAAATCAGGTGGCGTTCGATAGTGTTTACGGCTCTGTTTATCCTTTTGTTGATGGGTGGAGCCTTTCCGCTGGCCTTTCTCGGTGCGGTGGCAAACGTTGCGGGCATGCGTAAACTCTTTAACGATGACACCCTATTCTCGGGGCCGATATCTAAACCGCTCATCGAGGGCACGCTGTCGCCTTTGATCATGATCTTTTCCATGTCGCTAGTCCAACTGGTCCTGCGGAAGCTCTCCATTGCCCAAAGCGCAATAACGCACAGCTTGGTCGACCGCCGGCTCTTGGCCAAATACTACACCTTCCTCCTCTTCAATCACCTGATCGTGTTTAGCGCCCTCCAAACCTTCCCGACCGCCATCCAAGCCTTTCGAGGGTTTCAATACCGAGGGGCGGGTGGGTTTGTCTTTGGCATCAAGCAGATGATCCCGCAGCTCGGAACGCCTTTTACCCGGGCCATAGTCCAAACCTCATCCTTCTGGGTCAACCAGATGGCCTTGCGGACGATCGGGTATTTTTTTGAGCTGATTCAGGTGGTGACCCTCGCTCGGCGGTTTTTCAAGAAGCATTTCCTGCGGCTATCTGCGCGCGATCTATCCGAGGCTGCCCAGCCCCAGGCCTTCGATTATCCGGTGGCGTACGCGCTGCAATGCTTCAACTTCACCATCTTGCTCCTGTTTGGGATCACCTCGCCGCTCATCATCCCGTTCAGCCTCTTCAACTTCTTGGTATCGTTTTTTGTCTACAAGCACCAAACCATGTTTGTGTACCAGACGCGGATCGAGAGTGGCGGGCGGCTATGGATAACCGCCTTCAACCGGCTGATCGTAGCCATCATCTTATCCCAATTCTTCCTCCTCCTCGTATTCCTTCTCTCCGGGGCCGATGATGTGCAGTGGCGGGTTGTCCTGCCTCTGCCTTTCCTAACGGTGGTCTCGGCCCTCACCCACCAGACCTGGGTCCTTTCAAAGTTTGAGCTGATCGACTGGCGCGTGAAGTCCCCGCCGATCCACCCCCACCTGCCGCGCGATGCCAACCTTCGCCGCGAATTCCATCGGCTCGTGTTTCACCAGGAGCTCGTTAGCCCCCAGCTCAGCGGTGCAGTTCTCTCGGCCGTGCCGGAACTCTCACGAGTTCAGGAGTTACTGAACGACGCTGTGGTTTCTCAAAGTGTAATCGAGGCCCCTACCGGTTATGAGCCTCTCGCGCTTTCCACTTCGCAAGGCGATGCTGTGGATGACGCCACCTTCAATGAAACTAGCTCTGAGTCTGGATCTTTGATCGAACTGCTAGATCGTAACCAACGTTACCGCGATTGAGTTCACTTTAAAAGGCTGCCTTGTAAATCACCAATCTAGCCTAAACTTCTATTACCGATCATAAGGCTGGAGGGCCAGTATTCTAGCCTAAACTTCTATTACCGATCATAAGGCTGGAGGGCCAGTATTTTGATGGCCTCGGTACGTAAACGAAAACCAAAAATACAGCCCGTCCGTACCAGATCGGATGGGTTCATTTCTGTCCGCCCCGTCGATTTTATTTGTGCCCCCTTATTATGACCAACGTAGCTTAAGCGCAGATTCAAGCTCAAACTTTTACCCAATTTAAACCATCGCTACCTGGGGTTAATTATCCACCTTGAACTGGTTTATTAAACTACCTACCCTGGGTTTTTTTAATTGAAGCTATAATATATTAAAAGCCTCGGCAAGCAACCCACGGCTTGGAGTTAACTAGCTTATAAAGTCAACGTGGCATCCGTAAAGATACAATCCTTCGGTTTAAAACCCAGCGAAATAAATAGATGCTTTAATGGAGATGATTCCCGTTGAAAAGGGGCAAGTATTATCCATAGCCTAGGGTTTTTTTATTGGGATGCGGTTAATCGCTTCTCAGGTTGGCGAATATCGGGCGCCATGCCAGGCTTGGAAAGTTAAATTCAAGGCAGGAAACGTACCCAACCTGTTCCAAAGAGTGTAGATTCCAAAGCGGCTTACATCGATCTCACCACCCAGAGTGAGGTCGAGATTTCAGCCATGGGGACCTAGACCCTTTTTAGCATATAGAACGTGGCCATCCAGAAGGTTGGCAAACTAGCTCTGGGGTAGGAGTGTACAAACCCACCGTTTAGGGTCTACAAAACTCAGGTCAAGCCAATATTACTGAACCATGCCCGCCGCTAGTTTATGACTGGTATCTCAGCAAAATTTATCAACATGGTATCGTTTTAAGTACAACACAAGTTTGGTTACAGTTTAACGTTTCATAACCAAAGTTTTAAAGTAGTCATGTTCACTTTTTAAATTCAGTATACTGATGTGTACTATGCCACATTAATTGGTTGCTATCACGTGGGTTCACCATTTCGGGTGGAATAGATAGCTGGGAGTACCCATCCATAAGTGAATTGGTTTTCCCAGGGGGTTTGGGAAAGTTTCCCCTCGCTAAGGCGAAACATATCACCTTTAGTGGTATAATTCCTGGCCTTGAGTGCCAGACCAAGCCCAGAAAAACTTGGGCCAAAGTTTCTAACTGAGAGCCTCTCGAGACCAAGGAGGATCCAATCTCACCAAGGTTATTGATAGGAAGTGGAAAGTCTAATCTGGCAACAAAAACTCTTCTGGCACTCTATACCATGGAACCCACCCCATAATCTCTTTAAAGGCCTCAAGGCTGTGAAGTAGGTAATTGCAGATGGCTAAATTTGCAGAGAAAAATTTTGTTAAATATTAAAGTTTTTTTATTTTGGATGAATTCTGATAACTGATTGGCTCTCAGAACTCAACTATATACTCTGAATCCTTTTTGAACCTTTAATTATCCAAGGATACTACCCTGAACTGTAAGTTCTGAGGTACAGCCACTGACCCTAGACCAGGGACAGCATCCCTTCAGGTGCAAGAGGGGCCCAGAGGTCTAGGTGATCCCCTGTCACAGCCAAGTGACCTGGCTCATGTGTTGGGTAATTTATGGGTCACTGTCCTGACCCCTAAAAATCCTTCTATCTGTCCTCCCTCCCTCCTCTACCCTGATAGAGATGATGGAGGGGGTCTGCAGAGAGGTTGCAAATCCAGGGGCCACTGGCAGAACCTGGGACTCATCCCACCCCTGGTCATATTTTTAAAAGTTCCCTAAGCTGGGGAAAGACAGTTCCTGTAAGTCTGAAGACCCAACTTCTTGGGTTGGACTAGGAAAAGGTCCCTTATAGGAATAAGAAGGGACCTAATACCCCTGCGTAGCCCTTAGCTCAATGGGGGGACTTGGGACATGTGGTTGATGAATGTTGGGTAACCACGTTGGCTCAAAAGAACCCCTCCACAGTATCTCCCTTGGCTTCTTCTTCCCTTGTTGAAAGAATAAAGGGGGGTTTGTAGGGAGGTAATCCAGGCCAGAAGTCACCAACAGCACCTCCACCCTCCACTGGCCTCCACCCACCATCCCTCGCTTCCTTAGAAAATGAAGAAAATTGGCCTCAAAACTCAGAAAAAGGTTCCTGTGTCAGGAAAACCAGCCTGGAACATGAAATCCAAACTTCTGGGTCCAGAAAAGCTAATATGAGTTGAGAATCAATTCTCAAAAATTTTAAAACCTTTAAAAAATTTGTTAGAATTGACCCTGGTGGAGTCCAATTTGCCACCCTTTTGATCCAAGCAAATCCGCTCAAGTTTGGATCAGTGAGGGTCATCCTGGTGGACCAGAAGATGTGTTGCCAGAGCCTTTGTGACCTTTTTCATAAGCTGGCTGATGATGCCCCAAGCCAGGCTGAGTACCCATGAGTATGTCAGCTGCCCCTGTGCAAGAAAACCCACCCATAACCCCCCTTTCCCCATTTTTTGCATATAAGGCAACTGCCTCTGGAAGGGACAGTTGTCAGTCTATTTTACCACTTGAGTTTTAAATAGAAGCTGATCTTTACCCAAATCTTCTCTGTGGACTCCACCTCCATTCAATATATTTTCACTTTCCCAGCAAAGCACGCAGCGATCTGAGTTTTAAGGCTGATGGTCATTGAGTGGGCCCTCCAAGCCATTGATCTGATGGCCTACCAAACAGTGATCATGGTGATCAAAAATTTTGCCATGAGCTTGTCATGCCAATCCACTGCTTCTGAAGACTTTTTGGATCTACCAAACTCTTTGCAACAATCTGCTTCCCCTATAGCACCCAGAAGACAAATTATGGGTCTGCCTCCCACTTCATGAAATAGTCAGAGAATTAGACTAATTTGCCCCACTGATCTGCTGGTGGTTCAGCACAATTTGGGTGGAATGAGGCTGTCTCCACTAAATGTATTTCTCCGTCCAGAGGTGAGAAATAGCTGTCTTTACAACTTCAAGGCAGTAACCAGGCACTGGAATATCTGGGCCATTTTGACAAGGGCCAATCCGGCCCAAACCAGTTTATAAAATAGATCCGACATCCTAGTGATGTCACTGGCCCCTTAACCCTTTGTGAAACCCTTCAATGGGTGTAAGGTGAAGCCCAAGGCCTCCCAACAGTTGAATCAATTAGATTAGATTTGATTTGTGAACCAATTAGCATTTACAAAAATTTTAAAATATAAATTATTTTTAGAGTTTTTATTATGATGAAACAGTACCACAAGGTTTGAGTAAGAGCCCAAAGGACACCAACTGCAAACCCTGGAGAATTGGTCATCCTCCTTGCCTCTCCCACCCTTGAAAGATGCCCCAGCAAGGCTCATGGTTGCCCCCATTACAGCCATTTGGTTTGGTATGGTGACCTTTGGTATGTTCTTTAAATTTTATTTCCCTCACAAGAATCATAGGGGATCCCTTCTACAAGTGGTCAGAAATTCTATGCCGTTGGCATTCTAGGCTTTCCACTGGGTTGCTACACACCCAGATTGATAACCCAGTCTTACCTTAATCAGCAGATTCCATGACAGTTCCAAGGCCCAGTTACCCAAATCTAGGTCAGGAAAGCTGGTCCATGTTACCCATTATTAAGCAACAGATTGGTATATGATTTTCTCAGCTGGTTGACCAACTCATTAGTCAGTGTAATTGCCTCAACCCACTGGAATGGTTTTCAACAGAATTGGGCACATGGACAGTCTGACTCAAATGAATGGGTGTTTGGTTAAAACCATTATCTAAATTTGGCTCCAAATCCTGGGAGGAGGCTATCAGTTTTTTTAAATTTAAATTTATTGCGGGGAAGGCCGACCATGGGACGGACACTTCTGAATATGACTCAGAAAAGATAAACTTAGTACCAGGGGAGGCACCCCAGAGAAGCGATGCTATCTCTTGTTGCCAGCGGGAACGCCACTTATGGGGAGGGGAGGGAACGTGTGAAGGGGCTGTAGCCACTATTGAGCACGTGTGGAGGAAGGGGCCTGATTTGATGAACCAGACTGGGAACCAGGAGGAGACCAGCTGTCGGCAACGCGGTGGGAGGTATCCAAACATCCACACTTGAAAGTGGTCCACCAAATGAGACCGGAATCTGTGGACAGTTTCTGGGAGGGTGGGGGTGGAGCCTGCGATAGCATCTAAGACAATCGTGTGAATGGTCCACATGGCGATTGCAACCACCAGGGCATGGAGGGAGGGTGGAAGGGAGGAGGCCATTGATAGAGCAAACATATCTCTTGACAGACTGAAGGGATGCGTTTGATCCTGGCTCAGCAGACGTTGAACTTCGTGCCATATCACTTTAGAGGTGGGGCACTTCTCCAGGCGGTAGAACAGCGTTCCATACTGGCCACACACGACACAGGATGAGTGTAAAGCGTTAGAGTGCTCAGCTGTACAATACACCTGCCTCAGGCAGCACCACACATGGGAGCAGACTTGAGGCTGCAACAGAGAAAGATGTACGTATTTCCAGATAGTTTTTTGGGTCTCAATGGAGTAAGGGATGTCCATCATGCCCAGGTAGTCCACCCTGGATAGGACATGGGGCCGAATGGGGATCACGCCATCATGGATGGGTAGCCCCTGTACCTCTTGTGTGAACTGAGGAGAGGGGCGGCCTCTTTGGGTTGTATGTCCACTAATACGAATTCTCCACTCTGCACTCCGCATGGAGATTAGGATTCGTTTATAGTGGGTTTTAGTCCTGTGAGGACCTGTGGCCAATGTGTGTGATGCGAGGTATTTCATCAGGGAGTGGGGGTTTGATGGATTGTTGAGGCCCAAGGCTCGGGAGAAGTTGGAGCGGGCAGCGCGGGACCAGTGTTGGGAGGGGAGTGTAGGAGCAGTGACAGCCGCGATCCAGGTGCTTAGGATCTTGGCAGCATGGGCTTTGAAGTCAAGCAGGCCCATGCCACCATGATAATGAGGGCCAAACATGACCTCTAGCCGCACTGGTGGAGGGCGGCCTGACCAAAGCCATCCTTGCAGCAAGGAATACAAGGATTTGTTGAAGCTTGGGGAGAAGGGGATGGCGTGGGCTCCAAACCAGACTTTGGATAGGAGCATAGAGTTGGCTAAAACAACCCTGCCAGTAAGGGAAGTAGGGTGGGCTCTGAGAGAGGCGATTCACTTCATCACGTTGTCCAGAATACGGCACTCCATTACTGCTGACGCATATCCGCCTGCCTCCATCCACATGCCCAGATGGCGCACCAGTCCTATGGTAGGACGTGGCATGAAGGGGAGCACCAGTGGAGCGGTGTGTGTTGAGTTAGTAAGGCGTGGTTGTGGGCGAGCAGATGGGCCAGGTTGGGAACTAATTGCTGGGGCCCAGCAGTTCTGAAACTGACCAAGGAGGATGATTTCGGTTTTGGAGGCGTTCAGTGCCGCGTTGCTTACCCGGGAATATTCCTGGATGAGAGCTTTAAGCGCGCATGCATCTTGATTATTAGACACCCCAACCACACAATCATCTGTGAATGCCAATATTCTGACTGGGGCTTGGCCTGGCACATGGACCCCAGTGAGTTGGGCATTCACATTTTGCAGCAGTGGGTCAAGGCTGAAGTTGTATAAGAGTGGGCTGAGGGGGTCCCCTTGTCGCAAACCCCTTTGAGGGTGGACTACTTCCGTTGGGAAGCCAGGGCCACGCACTGCCATTGTTGCAGATTCCGTGAGCAGCATCACCCAGTTGATGAAGCGAGGAGGTAGGCGGAATCGATGGAGGCAGGCCCTAAGGTATTCCCAGTTTACTCTATCATAGGCCTTCTGTTGGTCCAAGAATACAAGTGCCCCAGAGGCTGTGGACTGGCATGCGTTAGCCACAGAGTGCACGTTGTCCCAAATTGACCTTCTGGGTATGAAACTGAATTGTTCTGGGGAGATGGTTGCAGATGCTACAGTCCCTAAACGGTTAGCCATGATTTTTGTTAAAATTTTGGTGTCTGTGTTTGTTAGAGAAATGGGGCGTCAGTTGGCTAAGTCAAGCTTATCCCCTTTCTTGAAGAGTGTGACAGTAATGGCCTCATGTCCTCCTGGTAGGAGGCACGCTTCCAACAGGCTTTGGTTAAGTGAGGCTAGTAGCAATGGGGATATATATCTGAAATATTTTTTGTAGAACTCATATGGAATGCCATCTGGGCCTGGGCATTTTTGGGGTGGCGCACCACGAATGGCTGTCCATAATTTGTTCAGAGTAATTAAATTCATTATTTCTGGGTATCAGAAAATGGTGTGGATATGAGCTCAGTCGAGAAATTCCGCCACTTTGGCCAGCTGAATTGGTTGCTTGGTACAACTCAGAGTGAATTTTTGCATTTCGATTGCCACTTCAGCTGGTGTATCCACAATGGAATTATCTGATCTTCGCACCTGTGTGCAGGCCACACTCTGGCATGGTGCAAAATTTTTTTTAAAGAAATATGTGGTGCACTTGTCACCTTTTGTGATGCGTGTGGCCCTGTATTGAACACAAACGTGATGTTTGTGTTGCCTTTCGAGCGCGTTGAGGTGGGCAGCTGCCTCCGCCCACTTCCAGCCCATGCAGGGCTGTATCCTGTAGCTGGAATGTTGGACTCCAAGTGTGCCAATTCTGCCAGAGCGTGTGAGATAACCGCTGATGTGGCTCGTGAGCATCTGGAGGAGAGATGGCAAGAGTGGCAGATGGTGTCCTCTTTGAAAGTTGCCCATGTGGAAATGGGGTCCACACAAAACAGTGCAACAAACTTTTTCACCAAAGTTGCCTCTTCCACCCACGTGGAAAATTTTGGTGACGCGAGCTTGGGGGGGCGGATTTTGCACCAATGTGGGGCCTTAGCAACTGTGACAGGTAGGTGGTAGGTTATCAAGACCAGCTGATGGTCAGAAAATTCCATTTTTATTGTTTTGAAGTGGGAGATGTGGGGTTGGAATTACGCCGGCATTAGAATAAGGTCGATGTGGGTCATGGACCTTAATTGGCCATTGTGGATGTGGGGATGCATCATGTTTTTGAGCAGCGGGGCATGTCATGGCAGCGCATCCACTAACCCAAGGGTGGCCTTTAGAATGCGTAGTTCTATGTGACCCTGTGGGGCGTGGGGTGAGGAAGGCCACTGGTCTATTGGTGTGGTTAGCCAACAGTTCATGTCACCGACTAGGAAAGAATCTGGGGGTAGCAGGAGGGATTTGACAGATGAGAAAAATTCCCGACGCTTGTGTGCACCATTTGGGGCATAGATGTTGATGATTGCGTGCACTACATCAGCCCACGAGAAAGTGACAATGAACACTCGGCTATTTAGGAATGTTTCTGTGGATACAAATTTGAAAAAATTATTTTTCTGAATTAGCACCCCACAGTGCTTCGACCAAAAGGATAGGGATGGGAGGAGAATTGTTTTCCAAGTTTCCTTGGAACCTCATGGACAGTGGGTCTCTTGGATGGCCAGGATATCCACGGGTAAATTGTGCTGTAAAAAACTCAGTTTCCTAGCCCAGGATGGGGAGGCCTTGAGTCTGGCGATATTCAACATCTCTAAAGTGAAGGTTTCCCCCATTGCACCTTAGGTGCGAGGGGGTGGGACCCCAGGCCCAACAGCCTCTTCTAGATCCCCACGGGCCTTCACAGCAGTGCGGGTGTTAGCAGCAACGCTATCAGAGTTTTTATTGATTTTTGCAGAAAGAGTCACATTGGCTTTAGCCTTTGCTTTTTGTTTTCCCAATGTCGGATGAATTTTTTGTTTGCGGATGAGTTCAGTGCACCGTTGAGCGGGTCAAAAATTTTATTTTCAGTTGGGATAGGTCCCAAGTCAGTTTCAACTGGAGCTTGGGTGCAACGATTGGGTGAGATCAAATCTCCCATTGGATCCTCAGATTGAGTGGCCCTCTCGGCATGGGCTTCCCAATCTGATTGGTTGATGGATTCCTGAGTTGCTTCCACTGCAAAGGTTTCCATGTCCTCCTGGCGTTGTGAGTGTGGGATAGCGGCGGTGGCCTTGGCCGCTTCCTTGGCTGCGGCCCTACAGGCCTGCTTGGCCTTCTTCCACTCTTGCGGGGAGAT
>JAKSZP010006190.1:0-19868 GCA_022478985.1 Massospora cicadina | reverse complement strand
CCCTATTCATCAACATGGGAGCCCCCCACACTCTGTGATCCCTCTTTGGATACTTTGTGCCCACTTTCCTTGACACAGGTTCCTCAAAAAATATTTTGACCAAGAAATACCTTCTGGGCATTGGATATGAGGCATAATTTTAGTGTGAAATGGTCTTTCTGATGGATGGGGGGACTCAGAAAGCTTGTTGTGATCAAGTGTTCAACCTTTGAGTAGATATAGCCAGTAAAATCTGATACATCGACGTGGTGGTTTTTGAACATAACCACTTCCAGTTAATGCTTTCCTGACATGCCCTAAAGGAGTTCAGGATCCATGCCAACTTTGAATTATACTAAAGAATTATGCAGACAGTTGAAGTGATGAAACTACCTGACTTTAACATATTCCACCCAGAGAAGCTGGTGCTGCCTTAGCACAACTGTCTACCCATTTGTGTGATGAGTTAACGTAAAAAATTAATGCCCTAACTCACTTAGAGGATCAACAAAGAGAGAAATTAGCACATCTCCTCAATCAATTTAAGATACTTTTCTGCCATGATGGCAACAATGTTCCTCTTCCAACCCTGGGTTCACTTGATGGATGTCACTGATGCTAAATCCATCTCCAAACAACCCTAACTCCTGCCCAAGCCTGAGAAAGATTTTTTGAAGTGGAAATCAAGAAGGTGCTGGCCAGTGGCCTCATCTGACCCTCCCAATCACCGTGAATTTCGCTAATGGTTGTCCCCAAAAAGAATGGAAAACACCAGCTATGTGTCAACCACCTTTTGCTAAACTGAGTAACCAAGAAAAACGCATATCAATGAAGTATTTCTCAGACATTTTCAATACCATGGGAGGCTCACAGTATTTTACTAATATATAGTTATTTTCTGGGTACTACCAACTTGCAATTAAGGGATGATCTTTTCTAAAAACAGTGTTCATCAACAAATTTGGACTATTTAAATATACTTAAATGCCTTTTGGACTTATCATAGCTACTAGAAAATTCCAAAAGCAAGTTATGGATAAATTATTTCATGGATTGACAAATTGATGTGTCACTATCTACATTGGTAATATTACTATATTCTCTTCTAATTGTTAACAACACCTGCAGGACCTAGGAGAAGTATTCTGTAAAGACTAAAGAAGCAAACCTTGGCATTAATGAGGCTAAGCTGACACTCTGCACTAGAGAGCTGAAGCTGTTAGGACACATTATCCCAACAGAAGGAAAACGCATTGATCCCTCTAAGGTGGAAGCTACTTTAACATGACCCATCCCAAACAATGCAGCTGAACTTTTGAGTTTCCTGGAAACTGTCAACTACTATCAGGACTTTATTATAAAATACAGTAAGGTAGCTGCCCAAATATACTGACTCTAGAAGAAAGAACCCCTTGGGACTTCACTAACGCTGCCCACAAAAGTTTTGTCAATGTATAAATGCATCAGTTAGGGCTCCTATTCTGATCTTCCCCAACTTTAAAGAAGAATTACAGGTGTTCATAAATGCCAGTAATCAGCAATTGGGGCTGTACTTACACAATTATGAGGAAATAAATACCTACATGTTGAAGTTATTTACAAAAAATTTTCTCTGGATGGGTACAACTACTCAATATCTGAGAAAGAAATTAGCAGTGGTTTTTGCCCTACAAGGATTTGGTACTATTTGTTAGACTAGCGAGTCACAGTAATCACTGATAACTTGGTGGTGAGCTTTCTGCTAGACAGTCCTATTTCAAATGGACGCTGAGTACGCTATCAATATAAGCTAATGGAGTTTGACTTAAAACTTGTGCACCTTTTTGGATACTCACAGCGGTAGCAGATGGGTTATTACAAATTTTCAACTACCAGTGGGACCAGCACTCTTCCATATGGGGGAGATTGATATTGAGAAGAAGCTCCTACTGATATGGAAGTTCTTGGAATGTTTTGAAGTGCTAAGCAATATCCAAATATACCTTTGTTAAGAAACGTTGTTTAAGATTTCTAATCTTTGAAGGTCACCTGTATGTACGCACCAAAGGATCAGTGGCCCAGGTGGTGCCAAGAAATTTATGCATGCAGATGATGAATGTTGTAACAATGACTCTGGACAATTTGAAGCACAAGCCACCTGTGTGAGAATCTTCATTCTATAATGGTGGCCAAACGCCTAAATTAAAAGTCAGTACCTATGTATTACATGCCATGCATGCCATATTTGTTAGGTCACCAGGTGCCCTGAAACCTCTGAACCCTATAGCGACACCTGGATTTTTAGGATGTGGGACCTCAACTTTATGAGACTTCAAGAGTTGTAACTGACAGATTAAAGCATATCTTAGTAGTTACTGTATCAGTTATTTTCCCATCTCCAAAGCAGTTCCCCAAGATGATGCAGCTACAACAGCCAGTTCCTATATGATGAGATATTTACCATCTAGAGACTTCCTCACCTTATTCTGACTGATTGTGGATCGCGTGTCATTAAGCTAGATAAGGGAATAGTGGCCTAGGTATGCAACTGACACTCAAATGACAACACCGTACAACCCTCGGTGTAATGGCCTGAATGGATGAAGCAAATCTAAAGAACGCCCTATAATTGAGTATCGCTGATAACCCTGATAAATGGCCTGAACGCTTACCTGCCATCCTCTAGGTATACTGAACTAAGATACATGGCACTACCAATCATATACTATATATATCATTGTTTTAAATAAGATTCTAGGCCAAAACATGGATGAGCAACTCAGCAACTGTATCCCATCAACTCACCATCTTGAAAAGTCTGGCATGGAGAAACAGTTACAAAATCATGCCCACTGTTGAATTACATGTTGAAACCATGGATCCTTTTCTTCTTTTTGGCTAGTGGCCCAAAGTTCAAGTGTGCTGTATACTTACTTTGGTTGCTTCTCTTGGTCAACTAGACTTATTTGTTCAGATAGTAAGTCAGTGGTGGTAATTTCCAAATGGCTACAATTTTACTTAAAATTGTGAAAAGGGGAGAAAAACATAAGGTTTAATTGCATAATATCAAATATAAATGGAAAGTGGGGAAATGTTTTTGATGAAAATTTAAGCCGCCCAAGCCTAGATCTAATAATTTGAACCAATCGTGGATTCAAAATAGCCCAATTATCCTGGTCAATTTGATTGAGCTTGTCTCATCAATCAAGTTTGAATCCCAATTGAAGTTTGGCTTTTTTGTCAGTTTTGGGATAGATTTCTGTTATCCAACGCATCCAAATAAGTCATTTGGGTCAGAATCTTGACAATACCCCCCTCTAAATCTTGGGGCAGGGGAGAGAAAGGACGGAGAAAGCGGCTATGAACATGTTTTACAACTGTGCCCTTAACAACCTCTTTGATTGAGTGTTCATTGCCCCATCTATATATGACTCAATAAGGCCCTGACCAGTCAGTGTCCAGTTTGTGGTCACAACCTCCAGGCTGATGATGGTAGAATAGGACGAAGTCACCTGGCTGGAAGGTGTGTAGAGGATCATGCTTATCGTTAAATGAACAGTTTCTCTACTGGTGGTAGCTGATAAGTTCTCAGAAGCTAGAGCCTAAAGTTAGATAATTTTTTTAGTACTAGATGGTAAAGTTACATAATTTCATTGGTAATTCTTCACATAGTAACTTCAGGGGCATCAGGAGAAGCTTGATCCAACATGGCCTGCACTCTGGAGGGCAACTGGGGATTTCTTCCATACAAAGCCTGGAAGGGTGACATCTTAATAATTTGATGGTAGCTTATTTGATAGGCCAGAATTGCCCTAGGCAAATATTGGGTCCAGTGCAGAGGGTTGGTTGAGGCCATTTTCTAAAGGGTGGCCGTTAGGGTACCATTCACCCACTCTACCATTACATTGGTGGCAGGATGGTAGGGAGTGAAAAATACCTGGGTGGATCCCATCAGCTCTGATAAATCATTTACCAGTGATGATTGGAAATTTTGCTCATTATTGGAGAGTATTATGTGAGGGCACCCATGCTGGTTGATAGTTTGATTATATAAGAAGGTGGCGGTAGCTTTTGCTGAATAAGAAGGTAGTGATATATCTTCAATACACTTAGTTAAATGATCCACAGCCAAGAGGAGAAACCGGTGACCATTAGAGGCTTGAGGGAGAGGCCCCACAACATCAATGCTAATGGTATGGAAGGGTTCACAGGCTGGAACCACTGGATGTTGAGACCGTGGATTAGGTCCAGCTTGACTTTGGCATACCAAGCAGGACTCCAATACTTCTTTAATTGTAACATTCTTCTTTCCCAGTAACATTGAGCCTTGAGCAATGGTAAGTTTTCCAAACAGCTTTATGGCCAACTTGTTGATGTCCCTCCAATACGACATCTTTTCACTCTGATGGTTGTACATAGGGTACCCATTTTGGGACATAAGTTTGCACAGTTAGCCATTTTTGACTTAGTGACCCACCAATTTTTGCTAATTCTTTTTTGCAAGGTAGAGAATTCATCTTTCCACAAATGTGGTTGCATTAGGAGGTCGTAAAGTCGATCCTCCTCAGGGACAGTTATAGTTAATATGGGCAGCTGGGATAGACAATATGCATTTTGGTGTATGGGCCCTGGTTGATGGATGATGGAAAAGTCATAGTTTTGAAGTTTTAATGCCCATAGGGCTAACCTCCCATCAGGGTCCTTCATTTGCTGTAGCCATCTCAGGGAAGCATGGTCATAATTATAGTAAAATGTTTCCCATATACAAAAGGTTGGAAATGCTTAATAGTCAATAATGCCGCTAAGCTTTCACGTTCCATAGCGCTATAGTTGCGTTTAGCTCTGGTTAGAGTTTTACTATAGTAGGCGATAGGATGGTCTACCAAGTTTACATCATGCTGTGATAGGATGGCTCCTATTGTTATATCACTAGCATCAGTAAAAAGAAGAAAGGGTTATCAAAGTTGGGATGTATAAGTACTGGAGAGTGGGAGAGAGACGCATAATAGGTCAAAGGTCTGCTGTTGCTCTTCTTTCCATTGGAAGGGTATCCCTTTCTTCAATAAATATACAAGAGGCTTGGAGGTGTTGGCAAAGTGTGGGATTAACTAGCAATAATATCCCACCATCCTTAAGGAAACTTGTACATCTTGTAGGGATTTAGGGGGGCATTTTGGAAATGGCCAGGACCTTATCATCCATTGGAGATATCCCAGCTTTACCTACCTTATGACCCAAAAAATCCATCTCACTCTGAAAAAAGAGCATTTCGACGTCTTTAGTTTTTTGATTGTTTGCTGTAACTGCTGGAATACTTGCCTAAGGTAATCTAGGTGTTCAGTAAAAGTTCTCAAGTTTATGGTAATATCATTGAGATAAATTAACATGCAGGAGCGTTTTAAATCGCCTAGTAGTTCATCCATGGCGCGCTGGAAGGTAGCAGGGACGTTACACAACCCCTGTGGCATTTGAGTGGGCTCAAATAGTCCTTCACTTGTTATAAGAGCTCATTTTTTCACGGTCTATTGGGGATAAATCTACTTTCAAGTACCCACTGGCAAAATCCATCGCTGATAAATAGAGAGCCCCTGACATCAAGTGTAATTAATCATCTATACACTGCAATGGATAGCTTTCATTTCAGGTGATTGAATTAAGGTGGCGATAATCAATAACAACATGGTGGCCACCATCCTTCTTCCAAATTAATAGAAGGGGGAAGCCCATGGGCTTTTAGAAGGCATGAGTAACCTGGCATCCAGCAGTTGCTGTAACTCTAGAGCCACTTAGGCTTCTTCCACTTTGAGTTTTTGGTATGGCTGGGATTTGAATGGAGGGTGGGCCTCAGACTCAGTTTTGTAAATTACCCGGTCATTTTTCCATAGTCACTTGGTCCTGAGGAAAAAATGTCGCCGTACTCTTCAAGGAGGTCTTTGACGATTTTTCGTTCATTAGGGGTGAGATTGTCCCCAATTTGAATGTCAACCAGAGATATGGTGGGTGGGGGATCGAATCCCAAATCTTGTAATGATCCAAAATAACTCACATCGTCAATATTCTCAATAGGACATAGCTTTATGTAAGAAATAGGGATATGTTGAGGGACTTGGAGGAAATCATTTGTTAAGTTCCATAATAATATAGAAATAGATTTCCCATAGGCAGGATCCAATATCCCAGGGCAGGTCAGCGCTTCATTGATAGAAGGGTTTGGGTGTCCCCTCAGCTCAAATATGTGATTAGGAGGAGTAAGAATCTGAATCCCAATATCCACAATAACTTGTGAGCCAGAGGATATTGTGATAGGATGGGGGGAATACAGAAGGATCCCATCTTTAGCATACACAGCCTCTGGGGGTAACTTGTTCTTTCCCCCTACAACTTGGTATTTAACTTTGCAAATGGAGGATGGGTATTTAAGGAGACATGTTTGTTCTTTAGGGACTCCTTTACTTTTAATAGGGAGTTTGATATTAATGGAATTCGATACCCTAGGAGGGATAGGTACTTTTCCTTATGGTTGATGATGTAGTTGAACTCCCGCATCAATTCTACCCCAATAAGCAACTCATAAGTATCATTTTCTAATGCAATGGTGCAGGCAGTAATAAGAGTTTCCAAATCGAAGGGGTAAGGCAGAATATGCTCCAATCGCCTTAGTAGTCTGACTACCTGCTGTTTCATATTCAACCTCGTGGGTAAAGTCTGGAGCTATTTTAGCTTTTTGATGAGTTGGGAGAAAATAACATTAGCTGATGAGCCAGTATCAATTATTACCAAGCCTTTAACCTTATGTATGACTACCTCAACTTGAACCACTGAAGATCTAAACTGAGAATTAACAGCTAGTAGACTTTCAGTATGGTTTTGCAATGAAGCAAGCAGGGGATTCTGCCCTGTCCAAGCTCAGGGCTGTTCAGTGCATTTTACGCTGTCTGCCAGCGCTTGACTTTTATTAGAAGAGTTGATAAAAGTTGTTGGGGTAACTGACCAAGATAGAAAGTAAGAAAGCGGGAGGTGTTTATTTCCTTGGATAGAAAAGGGTACATTAACTTCTGCAGGAGCAGCTAACACAAAATAACCTAGAGTGCTGGGGATAGAGCTAGTACAAGGGTTTTGAGGCACTAGATTTCTGTCAGTATAGGGAACCTCTTGCCCTATACTGAATGATCTTTTGCCAACTTACGTTGAAGGATGCGGCAGTCAGCTACAGTGTGGTTGTTTCTTCTTCAATGAGTGCAGTATAATTCAGGTGTTGGAAAATTGGGGGGTGTAACAGCCAACACTTGAGACTGGGGCTTATTAGTGTTAAAATGAGTGGGCCCAACGGGTTTATGTAGATTGCCAGATCTTCCATTATAGCCTCCTTAATATGGAGGAGAGATGTTAAGTTAGACTTCACTTCATTAAGATAAATTAAGATATTAGGCATATTTTTAAACGCCAAAAACGCAGCAGTGATGGCATCGTCTAATGTAAGATGATTCCCTGCAACCAGAGTTTTTGCTTCAAGGTAAAAATGGTGGGCAAATTCGCTGATGAATTCCCCCAATTAAAGCTGATACCCATAAAGGTCTGTTTTTGGTTGGTTAAGGTTATGTCGCTCCAAAATTCCCGAAGCAAAGCAGTCATGGCATCATTCCAAGTATGGCAATGCATCAGATGGGGGATCATAATGACTTGAGCCATACAGCTAAGACAGTTAGTCAAATGCTTAAGTTGTGATTTCAGTCTCTTCCTCCATAGGGCTTTCATAGCAGTATATGAAAGAGCAAATACTTCCCTCCCCAGGGACATATTTTTCTTTGAACAAAGGTTAATTGTACCATTTGGGGGGTTAGAGGATGAATGACATGAACTGATACTGGAATAGCGCTTTCACCTAATGAAGAGGTGGTATCTCAGGAATACGCATGAGGTTGAAGCGCATCTACTTGTAGCTGAAGGTCATTAAGATAAACAACTATTGATTCTACTCTTTCATGATCAGCATTAAGAGCTGACTTTGTGGAAACAAGTTGATCTAATTGGTGCACTTCGTTTTTTAAAGTGATATTAGCAGTTTGGAGGTTGAGTTGATGTTTTTCAGTGGTGAACACTCTGTGCTCCAATCCATGTATTAAAGTAATATATGGTTGCCCAGTTACTGAGATGGGTAGCTTCACAATCTGAGGAGTTTTTTAAAACAGAACCATCATTATTCATATTTTCTTGTGTTGTTTATTTTTATAATTTTCACCGCAAACTTGGGGTGCAACCTGGCAGGGAGCACCAGTTTTGTTGGGATCACGGGTTGAAACCATGGATCCTTTGTTTGTTTTTGGCTAGTGACCCAAAGTTTAAGTGTGCTGGATACTTACCTTGGTTGCTTCTCTTGGTCAAGAAGTCTTATTTGTTCAGATAGTAAGTCAGTGGTGGTAATTTCCAAATGGCTACAATTTTTTCTTTAAAATTAGAAAAGGGGAGAAAAACATAAGGTTTAATTGCTTAATACCAAATATAAATGGAAAGTGGGGAGGTGTTTTGGGGGAAAATCTAAGCCACCCAAGCCTAAATCTAAGAATGTGAACCAATCATGGATTCAAAATAGCCCAATTATCCTGGTCAATTTGATTGAGCTTGTCTCATCAATCAGGTTTGAATCCCAACTGAAGTTTGGGCTTTTTTTCAGTTTGGATTGATTCCCATTATTTGACGCATCTGAAATGGTCATTTAGGTTAAAATCCTGACACCCACCAAATAAAGGCCAACTATAACAACCACTTAAAAACTCTCCAGGTTTTTACAATAGGAGATTTACTCCTCCTATATCAAAATGAACTTATGAACTCCTGCTTCAAGAAAACTCACCCACACTTCAAAGGACCATTTAGAGTTACCAAAGTACTCCCCTATTAAAACTACAACCTATATTTCCTTAATGAAGCATTTTACTGGTCAACCATCAATGGCAACTGTATCAAACTATACAAATATAAAAATTTATAGGGGAGTGTTGAGCAGTTTAAAATTACCAATATACAGAAAATCATAATTTCACTACTTGATGGATATAAATTTTTTTATACCAAGTTCCATTGATTCTCCTAGATTCTTGAGGCCTTAAAATTTTCCTAAAATTAGTATAATGATCCTTCAATAATGTTATAATAGATTATCAGATTAAGTAATTTATGTTTTTGTGAGCTTACTTATACCAGTTTTAGATTCTATTTCCCTGGGCGTTTCTATTCATACACACCCATTATGACTGATGATATCATCAGATTGATAATCTAGGGAACCCTGATATCTACACTAAGCCACCACCCGACATGAAATATAGTGGAATCTGCTAGTTTCTAAACCCTATGATATAATGGGCTAGATAGTATGTCTGTCATAACACAATAAAATATATTAAATTATTTCAGGTAATATGACTAATTTGATTAAGTCTACTAATCTCTATATATAAAAATCATTGTGGGTATGTATAGGTGTGACACATTCTCTCCAATTAATTAACCAAAAACAACCAAACTTTGCACATTTTTTGTTTCAATTGGAGAACCAAAATTTGCAGGACTTTAGAAATACATATAACAATTCTGAAAAGCTATTTACAATGTAAAAATGATCTATGATTTTAATGGAAATTGGTAGTTTGTTTCAGCTGAGTGGTTTGGGATTATTCAATTGATTCAATAGGTTAATGTTTCAGCTAATGATTGGTAGTTATCAGTTTATTTGATAGGTAAATGGGTTTGGCCAAACAGTGAGTGATTTTAAAATGATCTAGTATGTTTAATAGTTTTAGCTAAGTGTTTGTGTGTTTAGTCAATTTATTATGTTCAACGGTTTTAGTAAGTTTATTGTGTTCTTGTTGATTCTATAAATTTATTGGTTTTGCTCATGCGGTTATATTTTTTTAGAGTTTATATATTCCATGTTTTGGCTAAATGGTTGATAGTTTTTGGTGATTTTGATATGCTCAATGTTTATGCTAAGTGGTTGGTGGTTATTTGGTTGAATGAATAGGTTCAAAGGTTTTGCTAAGTTATTTGGTGGTTATTTTGTTGATTTAGTTTAGTAGCCTCAATGGTTTTGTTTAAAGATGATGATTTGGTCAATTTTAGCTAACGGCCATACCCCACTTAACAAAGTTTGCCAAGGGATATATCACTCACATTAAATGGGGTATAACTTATTAAATTAAATTATAAGAAGTAAAAAATCGGAAGATTGAGTGTTTTTACTATGCTAATGATAACCTTCATGAGTCCAGGGATATGTATACATATAATTCACTTTTTGAGTGATACGTTCCTTAGCAATTCAGATTTAGTGGGGTATGACTTTATTAGTTTTGCGCAAACAGTTGGTGATTTTTGGTTAATTTGTTAGGTAAAATGAATTTATCAAGCAGTTTGTGGTTTTAGTTTATTTGATAAGTTTAATGGTTTTCCTTGAGTGGTTGATTATACTGATGACTGAAACACTACCTAGTGTGCCATATTATATAGATGAGCCTATCAAATTGGCCAAATCAGCACCCACATAGATGAAATCATTGTGCTATCAAATTTAACCAAATAACCACCAGACCACTTGGCAAAACTAGTGAGCCATTAGATCAATTAAATACCCTCCAGCTGTTTATTAAAAACCATTGAGCCTATCAAATCAATTAAAAACCACTAACTGACTGACCAGAACCATAAATCATATCAAATCAACCCAATACCCACCATCCGCTTAACAAAACAAACACCATATAAAATAACCAAATAATCATCACCCTTCTTGCAAAATTATTGAACCTGTCAGATAAACCAAAGAACATCAAACTGCTACCAAAATATTACAATATATATAAATATATATATATATGAATGTTTCTTTGTTTGTCATGTATACTTTCTATATCATTCATCAAAATGCAATGAAACTTGGGTGAGTTGTTGTGTGCATGCCCGCAAAGGTTTCTGAATTAGTACAACCATTTTATTATATTCAAATATAAAAAGGTTTTATTTTTTAGAAGTGAAATACTATATGTTTTAATGGCAATTGGTATTTAGGTATGGCTTAGAAGTTTGATATAGGGTTAATTTGATAGCTTTAATAGTTTTGCCAAGTGGTCAATGGTTTAGGTTGTTTATCAAGCTTAATGATTTTAGTAAGCAGTTAGTGATTGGTTGACTTGATAAGTTAATTGGTTTTGGTAAGTTGTGGTGGTTTTTAATTGTTTCAATAAGTTTAGTTTGGGTTTACCAATAAAGTTGGTAATTGGGTGATCTAATCTGTTCAATAATTATAGCTAAGTGGCTTAGTAGTTTATTTTGATCTAAAATATAAAAAACTCAATTTTAATCATTTTTATTAATCTGAAAAATTATGGGTAGTACCACTATTTAATATTATATGTAATCTAATTAACTACATCAAATCATTTTTAAAAAACTTGAGCAAGGTGGGTAACACTACTATATATAAAGAATTTTTGGAAAAGAGAAATAATTTTGAATAAGCACTAAGAAGTAGAAATAATTGATAAAAATGCACTAAAAAGTAATGAGTAATTGATGAAAAGTGCACTAAAAAATGTATGAAATAGTTATAAAAAGTATAGATAGTTAATAAAACCATTTATGAAGTACATACCATATTTTATTCTGACTTATAAAATTTTGCTCACAAATACAAATTATAACTTATATTGGATTGAGTCCAAGTTTAAACTGTAAGAAACTAAGAACAAACAGTGCGGAGTATAAATTTATAATTGATTAAATATATACTTTTTAGTGCACTTTAAAAAGTCAATTACTACATGATCAACTTAATAATCATGACCATTATTAAATTAATCAAAACACGTCAGTCTGTTGATAAAATAAATATATTTTATATACCATTGTTGGGCCACCAGGGAGGAATCATTGGTGGCACATTTATCTGAAGGTAGGGCTTTGAAGCTTGCAGCCTTGGATGAGACGTTCTCCATTAGAGTAAAGTAAGATAAAATAAATAAGAGTCCTGATTAGAGTACTTTATTTAGAGTTATCAAGCACTATTTATAGTGCTTCAAAATGTAAGGATAGGAATAGGGATTTTAAGGGTAGTGTCATGGGACCTGTAGGAAAGTCCTGATACTAGATAGGTAGGAATAGATAAGTGTGAATTAAGATTAGATAATAACTAGGAAATGTACATATTCCCCAAATTTGACATAATTCAGGCAAAGCCCCAAATCTGGTATTCCAGTTGAGAACATAGCATTGAACTCCATTTTAAAATATTGGGCCATTTGAAAATTGTGCCCTTCATATGAATATATCACTTTTCCCCCTGGACAAGGCTTTCACCTAATCCAGGGAGAATCCCAACAATGCCCTCCCCAAGCCTTGTCCTAAGGGAGTAAGTTATGACCTGAGGTATAAAGTAGACAGAAGGCTCAAGCTCAGGGATGCACAGAGCCTTGTGCTTGATGCAGACCAGGTAAGTGAAGCCAGTTTGAGAGTTGTGGAAGTAGCGGTAGGCCTTGGCTTGGCCCTCAGTGACCTTGGAGCTCTCATGTGTAAATTGGGTTTGAAGCTGGAAAAATCATCAGCTAAGGCCCTCATAGTTAGTTAGATTGTTTTTTGGGAAAGGCTGTTTAAAGTTCCTCAATCTGCAAGCCGCTGTTGGCTGGGAAATCTGATATTTTGAGGTGGCTGGCTTTGAGCTGCCATTTGAATTTCAAGGTAATTTGCCTTGAGGTCTGATAACCCCAGCCTATGCTGCAAGTTTTCAATTGTGAGCGTTTGATCTGGCTGGTCTTATCCCAGATTTCTGACTGCAGGCCAAACAGCAGCCTTCATTCCTGCATGATTTCCAACTTGGAGGCCTTCAACTCCGCCTCCATCTGTGCTATCCGTTCACATGTCTCCTGCACCATCTTGGCCATGTGGGCTTTGGCCTCTTCAAAATTCCAGTTCATTTCATTTGCCATTCAAACCTGGCATCTTGCGATCACCTTATCCACCAGAAGATCCAGGTAAGGCTTGGAGAAAAAGTTGTCAATAGTGGGTAGTGTGGGTGAGCGACCCCACAAGCTTGGAAGGTGACCAGGTGATGGTAGGGTGTGGCCCCCTGAAGGTTCTGATAGGGAGGCCTCTTCAAGTGATGCTGAGCCACTGTCTCGGGATTAATGTGAGCAAATCCCACTTGCAACCAAAAGTAAACCATGTGACAAGTTTTGAGAGGGAAATGCAAAGTGGGCCAAAAGGTTGGCATTAGTAGTAAAGGTAATGTCGTTCAGTTCCTCAAGCTTCACTTTTTCTTGACTCTCATTTTCATTGAGATTGGCACTATTTTCAATCAGAGAGTCAAACTGGGTAATCTAGTTTTTTTATTTTATTTATTTGGTCTGATCTTGGGAGGGGCGCCATCAAAACTGGAAAGCGGTAGCGTTTCTGGAAAGGAGTCGTTGAGCTTATCCTAAATGGAGCAAAGGTAAGTCCTAGATATTTTTCCTGGAATTTGAATCACATCGTTGCACCAATTGCTTTTAGAACTCCCAAAAATTCCTGCAGCTTGCTTCCTTCATTGAGATTGGAAATTGGGTCTTGACTTGTCCCAATTTCGTCTATTTGGTGTTGTTGAAGCTCACTGGCTGCATTTGATTTGTTGTTTGACACTTTTGGACTAAAATTGGCTATGAACTTTGTCTCCACTTTCTGCTCTGAAACAGCAGAGTGGGAAATGACATTGAGAGGTGGATTTCGTTTTTTTATTACCTAAATAAATATTATTGTTAGTGTTAAAATCATTCATTTTTATAATTCTGAGCATTCCAATTTGTTTGATCTTCGCCCTTTGACTGGAGTTTAAACATCAACCTGGTCAGCTTCTTTTTATAGTGCTTCACTTTAGAGAGAAATCTAAAGAGTTTCTCCTCATAGTGGGAAACCCATTCTATAGGTCAGTAGTCAATTTCTCTGTGTGATATTTCCCAAGCGTCTCTTCAGTCATTGTCCCATTCTTCCTTACTATATTTTGCTTCCTGTATTTAATAAAGTATTGTCTTTTTCAATCTCTTCATTTTATGATGCTGGCTATATTGCTCTTTGACATCTATTTCAATTATTTCAGCTATATATATTAAAATGAGTAAGGGCTTGAGTTGGCCTGGTGTTTTGAACCGTATAGGACCTTCTCTTCTAGGACATGTGAAGCTCTTCTTGGTAAAATCACTTCCCACAGTTATTGCATCTTGGCCATTCCAGTGTAGGTATGCCAAAAGATCAGGGTCCAGAGTACCTACTGAGAATTAATAACTCTTATCGTCCAAGGTTGAGGCTATATTCTCATGGTGCAACTCAGAAGCAACCTGGCAGAAAGCACCATTTTATTGGGCCACCAGGGAGGAATCATTGGTGGCATATTTATTTGAAGGCAGGGCTTTGAAGCTTGCAGCCTTGGATGAGACGTTCTCCATTAGAGTAAAGTAAGATAAAATAAATAAGAGTTCTGCTGAGAAGTACTTTATCTAGAGTTATCAAGCACTGTCTATAATGCTTCAAAATGTAAGGATAGGAATAGGGATTCTAAGGGTATTGTCATGGGACCTGTATAAAAGTCCCAATACTGGGATAGATGGGAATAAATAAAGGTGTGGATTAAGATTAGATAGCAACTAGTAAATGTACATATTTCCCAAATTTGGCATAATTCAGTCAAAGCCTAAAATTTGGTATTCCAGTTGAGAACACAAAATCAAACTCCATTCTCAAGATTATTGGGCCATTTGAAAATTGTGCCTTCATATGAATATATCAATTTTCCCCCTGGACAAGGCTTTCACCTAAACTAGGGAGAATCCTTACAAGCCTTTACAATAGGGTGGTTAGCCTGGCAGGTAAAACTGCCTTCACCCTAGTGTAGGTTTTGAGTTCAAAACCTGTACTTGATATAAAAATTCCAGGTGTGGTATATTTGTCCCAAGGTTGACCCACCTTGAATACTTTATATAGCCTTTACAGGATTTAAGTAGAATCTTTTATGGCTAAGTTGCAGATGGCTGTCAGTAATTGATCAGTATCATTACTATCACCTTTATGGAACATATTTTAAGCTGGCTGTTACTATAAACCACACTACAGACCGGTTCAATCAGTCCCCTGCACACACACTATCACAATATCCATCACATACAGACTCATGCATGTACCACTGGCTATAAGAACATCCATGAAATGAACAATCATACAAATGCACCACATTCAAAGTGATCACAAGCAATAATCAACAGCAAATGAAAACAGAGATATCAACACCCAGTACACTAAGAGATTACACTGAACTGAGGTCTTCTCTTTACAACATCTAACTTACAATATAGAAAGAGATAAAACACAATTACTACATATTGATAGTGCACACATGCACATATACATAATACAAGACAGTATATGACAGTGAGCACCAATTATAATTTGTGGACATGTAAGATACACATTACTGCAATAAATCAAGATACATCTACACTTGGTGAAGGCTCAGATGCAACTTAGCACAAGGGTAAGTATAAATTTCAGCTCTATTATAATTCTGCCTTTAGAATACATAGAAAAACTAAAGGTACAATGTATTAACTGAATAACTAGCTTTTATTAAAGAACTTACATTTTTGTCTCATGCAGTCTCCTGAATAAATAAAGTTGATAAAAAGAGCCTATATATACTCAGCACTTTGTGTTCTTAGTTGCTTACAGTTTACACTTGGACCCAAATTAATATAAGCTCTAATTTTTACTATGATTAAAATTCTACAAGTCAGTTTGAAATAAAGTGCCAACATAAAAAGGATATTTTCTATTACTCATAATTGTTATCTATCATTTCATACTTTTTAGTTCATTTTTATCAATTATTTCATACTTTTTAGTGTACTTTTAAATGTTGGTTCTTTTTCTCAAAATTTATTAAGCTTATTACAAATTATTTATGATTTTAATTCAATTCAGTAATTTGTTTATGCTGAGTGGTTTAAAGATATCTGATTGATTTAATAAAATCAATGGTTTTTCAAGCAAATGGTGATTAAATGATATAAAGATTTCAATTAAATTTTGGGGTGAGTAGTTTCTGTAGGATCTTATCAGATAAGTTCAGTTAGGTTTTGGTTGAGTAGTTGGTGGTTTTTGGTCAATTTGATAGATTCAGTTTAGTTTTGGCCATGTGGTTGGTAGTTTTAGTTGCTTCAATAAGCTTATTTGGTTTGGATATGTCATTAATTGTTTTTTGTTGATTAGATATATTCAATTTGTTTTGATTAAGAAATAAAGTTTTTGGTTAGTTTGATAAAAAATGGTTTTGACTAAGTGATTGTTAATTTAGTTGATTCAATAAGTATAGTTTTTGCCAAGCAGTTTAATGGTTATAGTTCTTTCAATGTTTTGATAAAATTAACTAATTTCAAAAAGCTTATTGATGGCATCTCTACAATAGTTTTTATTTGAGTTAAGCAACACCTCTATTAATAAAAGCTACATATTTTGGTTAGCAATTGACTTTGTAATCAGTAATTTATGACAACAACTAATCTAAATAGTGCCATTAATACAATTTAAATAACCTATACAAGCATCTCAGTCAGATCCCATTTAGATATCCTAAATTGGGCACATCCTCTGATGTGACATGATTCAGCTATCCTTTCGCCATAAGGATTTACCAGACCTGAAAACGTTTTGTTTATCATAGGAAGTTAATTCAAAGCTATTGATCTGCCAATGTCAGAAGAAGTTTACCCAGCAGAAAACTAGACTCACAACTGACCACCATGAACTCTATAAATTTTCATATGTAAGAAATTACTAGCCAGATAATAAAAAGGTTCTTACAATATTAAATAGGACCTAAGTAAGATCATCCTCTTTTTCATTAGAAAATTTCAATTAAATTGGTCCAGTAGTTTCAAACTTATGTGCAAACAAACATAGAAAAAACTCTATACAGGCTGAATTGATAATTCCCTCCTTTTTTGGAGTCAGTTAAACATTGAGAGTAATTTTGTTTTATTCAAGGCAAGGGGACCAGGGGACCCTTCTTGCCAATAAAAAGAATAAAAAGCCAAGTAAGCAATAAGCTAAAAACCCACTTTAACCTCCTGTTATATCAAGACAGGCTCACACCTATCCTGACATATCAGAGGGGGAAGCTGGATTGTGAGGGGGAGGTTTCTCCAATTGGATCCCAAAGGATACTCGCTCTACTGCAGCTAACAGTGCAGTGGAGAGATCCATGGGATGGGAATCAAGGAGATCAAGAGGGGTGTTTTCATGAAGGATGTCAGCAGATACCAGAACGGCCACATAGTAATATCTTCTTCCACCTTACATCTGTATTCTGTTAGTTTACAAAAGGCTGCTTCAGCCTTATGAGTGGATTTTTGAAGGATTAAATTGGGATGCTCTAGCAACCACCTGAACTGCCACACTCACACTTTGGTGCATTTGTTGGATATCATCCTTCAATGACCCCTCAAATCAATTGGAAATCTTACCTTTGGAAGTCTGTTTAAAAGGTTTTCTTATGTTTTACTTAAATAAATTCTTGAAGGGATATTGGTTGGCTTCAATGTAGCACTTATTGCAATTGAATGTGTTGGAATGAATATTGTTTTTTATTTTTGGAAGGTATTGGTGGTCCATAAAATTGTCAAATTCTAGCTCAAAAAAGCTAGCTGGCGATGGGCAATTGAAGCGGTTTGAAACTGGCTGATCTGACTCATCGACCTCCTCCAAAACGCTCCATGGATTTTTATCAATGGAGGAGGTTTTGATAATACTTAGGTCATTGGTTGGCTCAATTTTGGAGTTTTTGAATTTTTTGATGATGAACTTCCAACGTTCATCCATGGAGCCTCCTGATTGGCCCCAGCTGAAGAAATTGCTGCTGAGCTGACAATTTTAAAATTTTTATTGAATTTAATTGGCTGATTCAATGGGCCAATTCGCTGCCAATTACAAAAATCAGCAGCTGGCGGGGGTGGCAAAATTGATCCCCACTGGGGGACCGCAACCACTGAAAAATTGCCAGCAGGCCTGGCTGCCAGGTCCACAGGATTGTGGGGCACCATTTAAAGGGCCTTTTGCCTTTGAATGGTTGAGTTCAAAACACACTGGGAAAACTGCCTGGCCATGTTCAACTCGAGCCCAGAAGGGTGAGTCAGGTGCTGAGGGGATGATGGCATGGGGGGAATTTGGCAGGCGATTTCTGCATGATGCAGAATGATCATCGCAAATGCCCTTGATCCTGCACAGCACTTAGCACCCTGTGGGACCACAAAATTGATTATTGGATTCCCCCCATACTGGCTGAGGTTAGCAATCAGCTCCTTGAAGAGCTGCTGGGGGGAAAGATGGGAAGGGAGAGCTGAAAATTTGAAAATCATTGACATATCTGTAGGCAAACAGGTCCACATAATTGGGATAGGGGTATTTTTATAAATTAATTTAACTTGGGCGGCTGCCTCTGCAGCTTCCTCAGAAGGAAAGCCCAAGCCAAAATATCCCTTGAAAGGGTGGAAATCCACAAAACCCGTGGAAGCAAAGGCCTCCATCATCAGCTCCAAAATCTGGTGATTGGTGTATGGGAATAACCAGCCATATTCCACGTGAAGACAAATTTGCACAGCCAAGTGAGGTAATTCCAAGTTGTTAACATGAATAGGCTGCGTGTGAGCCAAGTGAAGTGCCAAGTCCTTTGGTGGCACAAAGCATCTGATCGTGTTGGGAGGGCTAGCTGACCCAGCCCTAGCGCGTTTAGATGCCAAGTGGTAAACACTTGATGGTGCTGGCCCACTGCCCCATGAAGGAGCAGCAGCTGGCTCAGATGCAGGCATCACGTTTGATGGCTGCTGCATTTCAAAATCCACAATAAACTATAAAATTTATTTAAACTTTCCAATTGATTTGTCTGACTCAATTTAGATTTAATTTTTGAAGTGATCAGAGCAGGAAAGAAAAGTTGTATGCATGTATGTATGTATGTATGTATGTATGTATGTATGTATGTATGTATGTATGTATGTATGTATGTATGTATGTATGTATGTATGTATGTATGTATGTATGTATGTATGTATGTATGTATGTATGTATGTATGTATGTATGTATGTATGTGTGTGTATGTATGTATGTATGTATGTATGTATGTATGTATGTATGTATGTATGTATGTATGTATGTATGTATGTATGTATGTATGTATGTATGTATGTATGTATGTATGTATGTATGTATGTATGTATGTATGTATGTATGTATGTATGTATGTATGTATGTATGTATGTATGTATGTATGTATGTATGTTTGTGTGTGTGAGAAAGATTATCTCATGAACGGATGAACCAAAAATCACCAAACTTTGCCCAAATACTTTATATATTTTGGTGATAGTAATAGGCCAATTTTTTAAAAAAATGGTGATTTTAGTAAAATTAATTTATAAGATTCAAAAAAGTAAAGAATTCTAAGGGCAATTGTATTTTATTTTGCTGAGTGTTTTGGTATTATTTGTTTAATTTGATAAGTTCATAGGCTTTTGAAAGAAAGAATGGTTACTCTGTCAGGATAACTCATGCTTCCACTCAAGTGTAGGTTTTGTTCAACACAGGTTTAAACCCTGTATTGTCTAGAAAAAACATAATTTCCTCAAACCCCTCTTATCATTATTTAATTAATGACATAAAGTTAAAAATATCTAGGACTTACCTTTGCTCCATTTAGGATAAGCTCAACGACTCCTTTCCAGAAAATTTAGCGGTTGACATGTGGGGTGGTTCCTGCTACTGATGAATTTTTTATAAAATAATTTTTATAAGCAGTTTTTAGTTTTAGTTTGATTTGAAAGTTTAAAAAACTGGTTTTAATGGG
>JAKSZP010006189.1:0-19931 GCA_022478985.1 Massospora cicadina | reverse complement strand
AATATGCAAAATGATTCCTGAATGTCTCAACCGCCCTCAAATGGGCCCAACATACCATTCCAGCAGACATAGCACTGGAATGGTATAATACCACATTCTCCCAGAGGAGGTGCTACCATGGATCACGGCCAGGTTCAAAGCCACCGAGGCTTTACACTGGTCATACGCCTGAATCCCACCAGCCACTGCATCATACCTGATGGAAGCAGGCTGGACGAAAGAAAAAGCGGTGGAGTGGGGACTCTTCTGGGATTGATCGCCAGAAGAGGCCATTAACTGGTCCATAAACAGATTCACACCAATGGAAATGATATACTGGTTCTGAGTGGGAGCCAGTATGGACCTAGTGTGTGAATGGGCAGATCTGGGGGTGAAAAAACCAAATTCACGAAACCCCTAGAGGCTGACCCTTCCCTATTGAAAAGTGGAAAATATGGCATGACATTACAACAATAGTTGAAGCTGCAGATTGGGAAGCAGCAAGATTCACCCCTGAGTCAGCACAATTGTGGATAGAACATGAGATTTCACCACAGGCAGCAATGGCAATGAAAGTGTCCTGACCCCAGACCTGGCCTGAGAATGGCTCAGAGCAGGGATTCGCATCAAAACCATCTGGGATTGGAAGAAATCCTTCCCAGAACTAATGCTAGCTGCCCCATATGCCACCAAAGGTTTCACCCCCTCCAAAGCATTCCAATGAAGCGAGGTGGGAGTTACAGAAGCCATAGCATGAATTTTACAGATGGGGGCTGGAATAGTATCATGGTAAGGGACTGGTGCTAGCATAGTTTGATTAAGCTGGAGGTCCTTCAAAAATACCTACACCCAACTTGCAGCCTGGAATCTGCCCTCAAGTGGTACTGACTGGGTTTCTCGCCAATGGATTCCCTCTAGTGGCAAAGCCTCAAGATTGAAGCAAAAATGGCTAAAAGTAGCAGTCGCTGAGGTATCAGCATTCATTAAATTGAAGCGTTTCTCAATTGAGGATTCAGCATAGATGAATCAGTAAGCTGGATTTTGAAGGGGAAGACCCCCACCGATGTGCCCAAACCAAGCACAAAAACCAAGTCCTATAGCGCAGCGGCAGCACACACTGATGACAACACCTGGAATGGAGTGGGAAGCCACATCAAATATATCTGCCAGTTGATCAGTGGAGGCTTTATGGACCGCCAAGCGCCAAAATCATACCTAAAGGACGCCATCCAAATCCACCTTCAGCTAGTGGAGGAGGAGTGGTCTGACATGATAATATTAATTTATCAGGAGCTTGATGAAGTCCTAACAGGAGGGGACTTCAACCATCAATGGGTACCCAAATGGGGGTATATCAATAGAGCAATTCCAGGCGAATTGGACCGCAAGAAACTCCTTGAGATCAGCATCAAATACAAGGGGATTTATCTGCAATTGAGCCAACCAGATATGCCAACCAAACAGCAAGGTGGGTAACCTTCCGGAACCTCCCAACCAATTGTAAAAGAGAGTGGTTGCACAAAGCGATCTAGACCAGATTATTGTACTATGGTGAAGTATGAGAATTTGGCAAGCCAGCGGTGATTACATCATAAAGTGCCTCCACCCCCAGACAGTAGAAGCACTTTACAAACCAGCACCCTGGATGAAGCTGAACAGAATAGCCCTGCCCTGATTCATCCACCTGACCACCTAAACAGTGTAGTGTATGTCAAACAAGAAGACGCCAAACAAGTGTGTCAGTTCTGTTACCAGACCGGCCACACAATGGCTCAATGCCATTACTGCAAAGGTAAAACAACTTGGGAGTATGAATATGACCCCATCAGGGGGGTCACCAAGGTCGGTACCAAGACTTTCCTCTACCTGAAAGCCAGAGAATGGATCCCATGCAACCTAACGGAGGTCACAGGCATGAAACACCAACAACAAGAGTTGGACTTGGCACAAAGGGAAGCATGGGAGCGAGAAGTGGCCAAGCAACCCAAAGCGGATGATGAGCCAATTGTAAATCCAAACCCTGAATCATACATAAAGGATGAAGGAACGGATCCCAAACCAATGGAGCCACGCCCATTAAAAGTGGAATGGATGATCCATGAGGAGGAAAAATGGCAAAAGGCGAACCTGAAGAAATCCCCCAAGAAGGGATGGATGCAGGATGCCAATAATTGAAATCAAATCCTAACAAGCTGAAAGCAAATACTAAATTGAATTGGAAGTCATTGGCAAACAAACCTGAAGAGACTGGCAAAAAATCAGTAGATGTGACAAAATTGGCAAAGTCAGCCAAAAGATCACTAGCTAAATAAATTGAGTGCAGCTGACAAATTGAACGAAGGGGAGAGAATCCAAATGAAAAAGGAGGGGGCATCTGCCGCCCCGCCAGTAGGGGAAAAGGGGCACCCAGACCAGATCATGAAACCATCCCCATTATTCACCAATATGGAGATGGGGATGGTGACCGAATTCCCAGTGTGCAGGATGCTTGGGAATATAATCCCAGTCCTGATCAACCAGCCCCAAAAGCTGCGTAATAACCCCGCCCACCATTGATGCCATCTTCAGCTAACAAACAGACCTCAGTACGTGACTTGATCCATAACCCAGATAACGCTAATCCTCATACTCATGGGTCAGGCAGTCAGAAATGAGGATTGTGACCACAAATGCTCGGTGGATGGCGAGCATACAGATAAAGAGGAGGAAGATGCACCATTTAAAAATTAATAATAGCATCAACTTAATTTTTATTTTAGAAATGCAAGCTGGTAACCAAAAGGAAATGATGCTAAGCTCAAAATGTGACGCGGCAAACCACCTGTGGTACCACCAAATAGTCTGCCACGCCCTCTGGATAGATCATGTGGCGATCATTGCAATGGACAATAAAATAGAACTATAGTTTGTGGAGGAAACTCACTCCAGAAAATCTCGATAGAAATGGCTACAAACAGGGAAACTGGAAAGAGCATATGAGCAGTGGCAGTCTATGCTCCGCTGAAGCTCCACAAAAACCATATTTTTGGGAATAAATAGTGGAAGTGCCATCCAAAGCGATGACCATAGTAGCAAGAGACCTGAACTGTTGGATGAATATAAGCCAATGTAACGGTCAAGGCGTTGCCTGACCATCACATTGCCCTAGTCTTCCCTAGGGCGATAGTCGAGGCCAGGGGAGAAGGGCTCAACCGCACCAATTTTTGTAAATGGCAATCTGTCAAATCAGATGCCTCGAAATTGGTAGTAAAAACAAATTGAAAGGCTGATGGGGAAGCGAAGCCTCAGAAATGGCGCTCTGGCCAACCAGATGCTGCCAAAATAATATTACTAAATGCGGCGTCAAGGGTTTGGACCCTCAGACACAAATTTCTGGCCAATCAGGTGTGGCCAAACCCGTTGCTCATGGGAGTATCGACAAGGATGAAAATACTTGTGAATGGCGCTCTGGCCAACCAGATGCCACTGAACGAAATATTCCCAAAAGAGGCAATGAACTATTATTGGGGAATATGGGCAAAGGGAATGGCCTGGGCTTTGAGAGCAATTTGAAGCTGAATAATAAATGCAGAAAAGTTTCTGCAACCCTGAGGGTACCCAGCCCAAGTTTGAGAATGGGCCTTGATGCTGAAATCGAGGGTCTAGATTCTCAAATAGGGCCCACCGCCAGGAAGACACCCGCGGACTTCGCGGGAACAGGACCCGCTCTTCCCCACTAAGCTCAGTATAAATCTGAGCAGGCAAAACTTTTTAAAGCAGTTTCGTCTTCTATAAATTTAAATAAAACTTAATAAATTTGAAAATAAAGTTTTTGCATTTGTAAATTAGTTTATTAAGAAAACCTGGAACCCCCACTTGGACAGCAGTTCAGACTTTGACAGGGCCATCCAGTCCTTGTACGCCCTTTCAGGGGGTCAGGCCCTCCTTCTGAGCGCCAGCATTGTCTTAACTGTGGCCCAAACCTTCATGGTAAAGTGGTTTCCGCATAGTCGGATTTGGGATCTCTCCACAGCAGGGCTATCCTGCCTGTGGGCACTCACTTGGGCACTCTTGCTTAACTGCTTTGTAGCAGTTTTCAGAGACTCCATCCATCACATTAGACGAAACTCTTTTAACTTGATGTCTTTATTCCTGGACATGGTGGATAAGCCGTCAGAACGCCCCGCCTGCATGGTATGAACACCCAACCACGTTTTTAATGGTCATCTTCTCTCTCCTATTTCTCCTAAGAGAAGTCTATCGTTTCCTTCCCTCCAAGGGACATACCAACGTCTACTTTCAATCTGAGCAGTCCGCGTCTGAGTTCTGACAGGCCCTTACCCCAGGAGAGTTGAGCACCTTGCACGCCACCTTCTCTTGTGTGAAACTTCAAGCCCTGCTGACCACAGCGTCAGGAGGAACAGCCCCAGTGTCACTTCAGATTGCCCAGATAGTAACCGCCCTGCCCAGAAACCTAGCGGATTGGTTCACTGAGCTACTGGAAACCCAGACGATGCTCCATCCCACCTTGGAGGAATGTCTCCAACTGGTTGAGAGAGCAGCTACGCCGAATGACTCCCAAGACGCTGCGTGGTCCGCCCTTCTGAACCTAACTCAAGGAAAGATGTCAGTCATGGAGTATGCCCATGTGTACCACCCTTTGGCCAAGGCGGCCAAGGTCACACCTACTCAGTTAGCACGAATGTTCTGCCAGAACCTCCGCCCAGACATCCTTACTGCATTGGCTGCCACTCGCCTGGGAGCTACCCCCGATGAGGAGATTTCAGTCACGACCCAGGTGGAGGGCCAACTAGCGTTAGCGCAAGCAAAGGCCCATACTGGAGCACAACATGGGAAGTTCCGCGGCCACCATGCTGAGTCTGAGCCAGTCTCCAACCCCTTGCAGGAGTCCTCACAGGGTCGCCCTCTAGCTCCACCAATGGGGTAAACACTTCAGGAAACCCTAGAGAGGGAAACCCTAGTCCCTCCTACAACTTCCGCCCTCCCTGCGCGCGTTGCTACTATCAATAAAGGAAATACCTCATCTTATCTCTATGTTCCCTATTCGTTACGGCTCTGGGAAGAAAGGGAAAAAGGGAGGATCAACTTTGGGCGCTGGTGGACACCGGATCAGAATATAACTATCTAGACCATGGGTTAGCAAAAGAAATAAGGCTGAGAATGGAATGGAAGGGAGCCGTGACGCTGGAAGACACCTCAAAAATGGTTAGCAATTGTAAGATCAAGACCCAGGTGCTGCTGCGGCAGGAGCCTCACACATTCCAAGAGTCATTCAGTGCCATTAAAAATCTGCCTCATCCCATAATCCTGGGCATGGAGTGGTGGCACAAGTACTCCCTCAGTTCAAACTGTAGGAGCGCCTGGTCCTGCTACACCCCAAGAACCAATCCTCCAGTGGCACTAGATTTCTTCACCACTGGCGGAGGGAAACCTGGGGTGAACGCAGTAGTAGGGCTGGAGACGGAGGCGGAAATACCCAACGAATTTCGTGCATATGCTCACCTGTTTAAGAAGAACCAAGCTCTACCACCCCAAACGGTCCTTACCCTTTCACCTTCGGGTTCAAAAAGGATGCGGAGTTCCCCAAGGGTTGTCCCGTCTACCCTTTGAACCTTAAGGCGAAGGCTGCCCTTGAGGTCTATGTCAAGGAAATGCTGGAGCGCGGGATGATTGTTTCATCCAATTCGCCAGTGGTGTCACCAATACACTTAGTCCCAAAAGCAAGTGGCGAGCTTTGACCGTGTGTTGACTACCAGCAGCTGAACGCAATCACCGAGTCTGACCCCTACCCCATCCCTCTGATGGAGACCATCTCTCAGATGATCTCAGTTAGCCAGGTTTTCACCAAGTTGGACCTGGTTGACGCGTTCAACCAAGTTCTAGTAATCGCTGAACAACAACAATATACGGCTTTCAAGTGCCACTTAGGAGTCTTTGAGTACAAGGTGATGCCTTTTGGCCTCAAGAACGCCCCAGCAGTATTCCAACGTACCATAGACAACGCCCTAGGAAACCTGATTGGAAAATGTTGTGTAGCGTACATGGATGACATCCTTGTGTTTTCCAGGACCAAGGAGGACCACAAAAGAGATGTGCTAAGCGTGCTGGAAGCCCTCAACAAGGTGGGCCTCCGCTTGAAGCCATCTAAATGTGATTTCTACAAGTACTCCGTCTCCTTCTTAGGGAACGTAGTCTTCCAAAAGGGAACAGCCATATGCCCGGACAAGCTCAAGGCAGTAAGGGAGTGGTCGGCCCCTAAGGATAGAACGGGCGTTAGAAGTTTCCTGGGCGTGGTGAACTTCCTAAGGAGGTTTGCAAAGGACCTTTCCAAGACAGCGGCACCCCTAACTCGCCTGACAGGGCAGGTCCCGTTTCATTGGGGAAAAGAGGAGGAGACAGCCTTCCAAGCCATCAAGGAGAGCCTCATGAAGGCACCAGTACTAGCCCATCCTGACGCCAACCGCCCTTTCATAGTGGAGACCGACGCCTCCAACTTTGCAATTGGGGAAGTTCTGCTGCAAGAGGGAGAAGATGGGGTAGACCATCCCATAAGCTACTTTAGCAGGAAAATGCTGCCCGCTGAGACCAACTACCCCGTGTATGACAAGGAGCTCTTAGAAATTGTATCAGCCTTGGAGGAATGGCAGCATCACTTACTCTATGCCAGACATCCCTTTACTATCAGAACGGACCACCGAGCCCTCAAATTTTACAAGAGCCCAAAGCGCATGAACCAGCGCCAGGCCAGATGGCACCTAGAGCTGGCGTCTTATGACTTTAGGATTGTATGTAAGCCGGGGGAAAGCAACCTTATCCCAGATCTCCTAAGCAGGGACCCAGGTAAGTCTTTCCAAAGGGAGGAGCTAGATGCATACAACACCGCTACTATGTTGCCCTCAAATGTGTTCGCTGTCATCCAGAATGCCACCCAGGAACTGAGGGAAAAGCCTCAGGCCGCCCAGAGAAGCTCAAAGTATGGGGCAACACTGTGGAAGGACCTGGAGGAGGGGGGGGAGAACGAGCACCATAAGAATTTCTGTAAAAGGAAAGGCCTCATTATCCACAAAGGGCGCCCATGGCTTCCCAACCGCGAGCTCCAGGAGGAGGCGATAAGAGTTTTCCACGACCACCCCTTGGCGGACACCCTGGAAATGAGAAAACCATAGAGCTCCTGGCCCAGAGTTACTCCTGTCTGGGGATGCCCAGAGCCGTGAGGGAGTACATCCAGAAATGTGTCACATGCGTCTGTTCCAAACACGTTAGGCAGAAGCCTTTAGGAAAACTCAAGCCCCTCCAGATTGTGGAAATGCCATGGTCCTCACTGAGTGTGGAATTCATAATGGGGCTTCCAAAATCAAAGGGATACAACGCTGTGATGGTGGTGGTAGACAGAATGTCTAAGTACGCGGAATTCTATCCTTGTAACTCCATCATCACAGCAAAGGGCATGGTGGATATCTTTGTTAATGAGGTGTTTGCCCACCATGGTCTACCGGAGGAGATAGTATCAGATAGAGGCCCTCAATTCATCGCCCAATTTTAACAACACCTACTCGAAAATCTTCAGATCAAGCCATGCAGATCCTCAGCTTACCACCCGCAGTCAGATGGCCAGACGGAACAAGTTAACCAAGTCCTCAAGCAGTACCTGAGATGCTACATGACTACACAACAGGAACGCTGGACGGACTGGCTAAGACTAGCCCAATTCGCATATAACAACTTGACCCATTTGTCAACAGGAATGTCGATATTCATGGCTAACTATGGGTTCCACCCAAAGATGGTGGAAACCCACCCCAGAGGTCCAAATCCAGCGGCCAACGACTTGGCAACAGAAGTGAAGGAAAACCTGAAAGCCCTGCGTGCAAATTTAGTCAAAGTGATAGAAATGCAGAAGAGGAAGGCTGACATTCACTGATCTGAGGCCCTGGTGCTAAAGGAAGGAGACCTAGTGATGATCAACGCGAAAAACTACTCGTTGCCAGCAAGTTGTAGGAAAATTGGACCAGTCGCTCTGGGCCCATTCAAGGTCCTCCATCAGGTAAACAAAGTGGCATACAAGCTTGAGTTCCCCCGAGGGATCACGGGTGCATCCAGTGCTGCATGTCTCGCAACTAAAGAAGTTTGAAGGCCCTCTCCCAGAGAAACCAGAGCCTGTCCACTCAGGAAACCCGGGAGAGGTGGAGTATGAGGTGGAAGAAATCTTGGAGTCAAAATTCTCACAGAAGAAGCACTTGTACCTTGTCAAATGGGTAGGCTACCCAGTGGAGGAGTCCACCTGGCAGACAGCCGATGACTGCAGCAACTGCCCACAGAAGGTAGAGGAGTTCTGGAACTGGAGGGGGCTCTCATATGGGGAGGGTGATGTAACGGTCAAGGCGTTGCCTGGCCATCACATTGCCCTAGTCTTCCCTAGGGTGATAGTTTAGGCCAGGGGAGAAGGGCTTGACCGCACCAATTTTGTAAATGGCAATCTGTCGAATCAGACGCCTCAAAATTGGTAGTAAAAACAAATCAAAAGGCTGATGGGGAAGTGAAGCCTCAGAAATGGCGCTCTGGACAACCAGATGCCGCCAGATCCAATATTACTAACTGTGGCGTCGAGGGTTCAGACCCTTAAACAAATATCTGGCCAATCAGGTGTGGCCAAACCCATTGATCATGGGAGTATTGACAAGGATGAAAATCCTTGTGAACAGCGCTCTGGACAACCAGATACTGCCAAACAAAATATTTCCAAAAGAGGCAATGAACCAATATCAGGGAATATGGTCGAAGGGAATGGCCTGGGCTTCAAGAGCAATTTGAAGCCAAATAATAAATGTGGAAAAGTTTCCGCAACCCTGAGGGTACCCAGCCCAAGTTTGAGAATGGGCCTCGATGCCGAAATCAAGGGTCTAGATTCTCAAATAGGGCCCACCGCCAGGAAGACACCCGCGGACTTCGCGGGAACAGGACCCGCTCTTCCCCACTAAGCTCAGTATAAATCTGAGCAGGCAAAACTGTTTAAAGCAGTTTCGTCTTCTATAAATTTAAATAAAACTTAATAAATTTGAAAATAAAGTTTCCACATTTGTAAATAAGTTTATTAAAAAAACCCAAAACCCCCACTTGGACAGCAGTTCAGACTTTGACAGGGCCATCCAGTCCTTGTACGCCCTTTCAGGGGGTCAGGCCCTCCTTCTGAGCGCCATCATTGTCTTGAATGTGGCCCAAACCTTCGTGGTAAAGTGGTTTCCACATAGTCAGATTCAGGATCTCTCCACAGCAGGGCTATCCTGCCTGTGGGCACTCACTTGGGCACTCTTGCCTAACTGCTTTGTAGCAGTTTTCAGAGACCCCGTCCATCACAGCCAGGATACGTTCTTGACTAGAGAACGTCCCAACAGAAAGGCCAATGAGATTCTGGATTACCTAGTCAAATCAGGGATGTGACTAATGATTGATGAAGAGGACGATGACCTGGCCAACTTAATGTGATGGTCATATGACTCTGCTGGGTCCCCGCAGTCCAGATCACGCTTAAATTACATCCTAATGTCATCAGATCTTAAGCCAATGACGTCCAACAGCGAGGTCAGCATAAACGCCAAAAGTGACCACATGGTCATCCACATGGATATTGATCTTGATGAACCCCTGAGTAATTGCAAATGTCAGCTGGCACCAGCCATGCTGAGGGATGGGGAATGGCACCAAAAGATTGACGCTGGACTGGATCAACTGGTCGCATATCTGGATAGCCACCCGGAGTTGGACCCACTAGAATGATGGACTTGGATCAAAGCAAAACTGAAGCACAATAGCATGAAGTTTCAAAAAGTGACCACCTACAAGTGAACTGCCGCTGCAAAAAAGCTGAAGTCTAAGTTAGAAAGGCTGAGGCTCACCCAGTGGGACAGCGAAGACTGGTGGAGTGAGTACCAAACAACACACAAAAAGTATCAGCCCTGATGATGAAACAAGACTTGGAGCAACAGACCAATGTGACTTACCAATATCAGAGCCTAGTGGGGATGATGACCAAAGAGGGCCTTAAGCACTCAAGGAAATCTAAAACAAGGCTAGGATATGAGAAGTGGAGACAGCAGAAGGGGAAGTATCAACAGACCCAGAAATGATCAAGTGTGAGGTCGAGCAATTATACAGCGGACTTTTCTGTCAACAAGAAATGAGCGAATTGGTGACAAATGCCCTAATTGACCTGGCCAAGCCAGCACTGGGGGCTGTACGCCGGAAGATATCACCAAATTATCCACTAAAATCTCTATTGATGAAGTTAAGAGGGCGCTAAAGGAGTCACCAAGGATGAAAGCACCAGGCCCTGACAATATGTGTGCGGAAATATACAGCACATTATGCGACTGCATCACACCGGAGCTCAAAGGCCTCTTTGACCATTGTTTACAAAATGGCCAGCAAATTCCAGGGGGCCAAGAGACCTGAATTGTACTCTTGTACAAAAAGGGACTCTGACGCCAACTTCAGAAATTGCGCCTGATCACACTATCAAACACCAATTATAAACTGCTCATGCGCATACTATCTAATTGTCTGATGGCAATGACACCAAGCACACTCCATAAGGCCCAGAATGGATTTGTTAAAAAGCCAGAGTATACGGGACAGCATCAGTGCAGTCCAAAGCATATTCCATGATATGAGGGGAATCAAGCAAGGGTATCTTATGCTCCTCAACATGGAAAAGGCATATTAATGAGTAGCGTGGTCATTCCTACATATGGCGTTAAAGGCGGTCAGTATCCCTGACACTTTTTGAGCATGGATAACAACGCTGTACTTGGGCCTGGTAATGAAGGTGATTGTTGAAGATGGCATAACCAACAAAATTCCAGTCAGGCAGGGTCTCTGACAAGGTGAACCTATGTCACTGATACTGTTTAATTTTTCAGCCAATCATTGCTGGCAGCAGCGGATGCAAAACTCTGGGGCCTAGTCCACCCTAATCAAATGCCACTGAAAATGGTGGCATTTTCTGATGACACAGTAGTAGGCATAAGCTCACCAACCAACCTCCAGGGCGCTGAGGAGCTACTAGACCTATACCAGCTAGTTTTGAACGTGAAAGTCAACTTGGCAAAAATCTCAGTAATGAGGATTGGCAACCCAAACTTCATCCTGCTAACTGTCACAACGCTGATCATGAACTCCCAGACAATCCAATACTTTGGGATACTGTTCAACAATAAGGGACCCACGGTACTGGAAATCAAACAGGATATTGTCAAGCTTATCAATCCAAATGGCATGCTGGAAGAACGCCAGACTATGCCTCAAAGAGAAAGTGTAGGCAATCAACGTCTTCTTCTTCTCAAAGTTGTGGTATTTCGCTCATGTGCTGCCAATGAGACTGAACCTAGAGAAGAAAATTAGGACAATGCTCCAAACCTTTCTGTGGTTCAAGGCGAAGGCGGCGCCAGTAGCGCTGGAAACACTGTTAAAACCAAAAACGAAGGAGGCATGGGCCTCCTGGACCTAAAATCTTATACTTGGCAAATATAGGGGAAGTTGTTCCTTAAGCTAACACAGATGCACATGCATTGCCCGACCCTAGCGTGGGGCATGAACTGGGCAGAAGCCCAAGGTCTTCAAGAGCCAATCTCGCCCCACTCAGTATGTTAATGGATGGCACACCACCTGCAGATACCCTCCCAAAAGGGTACTCCACACTACTGGCAACTATGCAATTGGGCTGTGCGCCAGGGTGGAAGGTCATTTGAGCAATTGGCCCAAGATTCTGACCAGATCCAAAAGGACGTTGAGGCATGTAATTCTGCAATGATTTCCACAATGAGCTGAGAGGAGCATAACTGAATCGCTGACAAATATGCCACCAAGTCAATCAAAATAAGGTACAAATTGAAGCTAATTGAATATGGGGATTCACTCCTGAAACCTGGGTGCAACCCACCCACTTGACCACAAATCCTAAACAACTGGGCTACAAAAGGCCACAACACCAACTACCTGATGAAGGAGTTGATTTTGGGCCTGAACTCCCATTTGGTAATGGCCAAACAGCAGTCAATAACCTGGCAGATCTTAAACTGTGCATTCAAATTGGGCAAGCACAGCGTGCTGGATTACCTGCACAAAGAGTGCCCCAAATGCGCTGAACTGGAAGCAGATATCGCCCACCATTATTACAATTGATAGGAGTTCAAAAAATACTAGTCCACGATGTGACACATCCTATCAGGCAAACAATTGCCAATGGAAATACATCCATTGCAGGATCTTTTTTTCATGAAAATCTTGAAAACGCTCTGATCCAACTATGAGCCTTCATTTACCATTATTGCATATGGATGATTCATTGTGCACTCATTGCCAAGAGTTTGAGCAATGAGCGCCCCCACCACAAAAGTTTGGTGTGAAGACCATCTGGATTATCTCCAATCAGCTCTGACAGATCTCAAATTTTTTGCGCGTAATCCCCAGGTGTTATAAAGCCAAACGTTTGTTTTTTCTCACCGGATTGCTTGTTGTACACAATGAGGCAACTAATCAACTAAGAATTAAATGGCCTATAAGCCCACCGATGCTAGAACTGTGGCTAGCAATGGCGATTGCCAATCAGCAATGATCAGAGGTGCTAGATCTCTAGCAGCCCAAACTCCCAGTCCTAAACCCTCAGCCAAATCGCCTGTTTCCACCCTTCCCTCTTACTTTCCCTTGGAGTTTATTTTAAAATAAAGTGTGAAGTTTTACTATAAAATCTGTCAACAATAAAATGTTGAACAATTAATTGCAACGGTAAATTAGAGTTGCAGGTTCAATTTCCAGCTCAATCTTTTTTATTGTTGAATTTAATAGATTTAT
The DNA here is from genome assembly GCA_022478985.1 of Massospora cicadina. Classification (NCBI taxonomy): domain Eukaryota; kingdom Fungi; phylum Entomophthoromycota; class Entomophthoromycetes; order Entomophthorales; family Entomophthoraceae; genus Massospora; species Massospora cicadina. The sequence continues at coordinate 7,106 of JAKSZP010006189.1, read as the reverse complement.
TTAATTCAATTTATCAATTTAAATTATTTATTTTATTTTATTTCATTCAATTTATACAAAAAACGTATTTTTTATATCTTTTATTTATTTTATAAGTATTCTAAAAGCTTTTAGAAATATAATCATTATAAAATGAACTGTTTAAAAGGTATAAAGAATTAAATAACCTAAGTACTCTTTTAAACTAAGTTAAACTAAACTTGGTACCTGTTTTGCTACTGGGTACAAACTAGCTCATAAGTATAAATCTCATCTATATATCTTAAATCTATATAGTTTAATTTAAAGAACAAAAGGCTATTCTGTGCCTTTTACTTGCTTTTCTAACATTTCACTACCTTATACCATGTTGAAACTGACGCTTAGATGTCAACCTCCAATGAACTAGGTTTTTGTAAACACTAATACCTGACACTATTTGAAGACAGTATTCTGGATAAAAATAACCACTGAAAACCTTTTTGTCAGAAATAGGGCTTTTATTAATTAACAAAGAGGAATCACCTATAGTATCTGGTACTTCCAGGTCTTCCTAAGCTTGCTCTCCCCCCCCCCCCCCCCCCCCCCCCCCCCCCCCCCCCCCCCCCCCCCCCCCCCCCCCCCGGGGGGGGGGGGGGGGGGGGGGGGGGGGGGGGGGGGGGGGGGGGGGGGGGGGGGGGGGGGCCAAACTTACTAGTAGATACAAACTATCTACTAAGGAAAAAGACCCCGTTCCACAGGGTAAGCTCACTCAAATATCCTCTCTCTACAAGAGTTCTCATTGGTGTATTTCATGGTTACTAAACAGCTATTAAGATTGGTATAAATAATGACAGAATCTTCCAACCATGCTGGGGTAGCAAGTGAATATGATTTGAGGGTATTATCACATAATATAAATACACCAATGTAATAAAAATATGCTAAAGGTACTTGAATCACTGCATCTGGCCATGATATTCATAATAGACCCTATCATTGATAGTTTAAGCTGACGTGGGGTAGAAAGTATATTGATGCTAATCTGACATGAGAGGCATATACCAATTGAAGTCATGGCACCGGTGTTAATTAATATAAGAAAACAAGCATTGTGTCAGTGGGATTTAAGGATATGATTAATGGTACAATGGTAAGGGATCATTTCCATATAAAAACCTGGGCCGCATGCCCTACCAATTACTAAGATGGTATTGAATCCTCCTTCTAAAAATATTTAAGTATAAATTAGATATAGATACATACTGATGGTTGGTCAAACCATCTACAACGCACCTTTATAAAAAAGATTGGTATTTCTTAAGGTTGACACACCTCAAACAAAACTAATAACCATTCACCCAAGACTAACTGGACCTATTGAATCAACCTAAAACAACCCATTGCTTGGAAAACATATCTAAATTAACAAATCAGACAATCACTTACTACTTACTATAATTAACTTGATAAATTAGCCAAATGACCACCAACTGCTTAGCAAAACAATTTCAACTATCAAATCATCTGAATATTAAATTGCTCAGCCATAATAATATACCAATTATCATTGTAAATAAAATTTTCACTTTTTATATATAGAATTTTTTTGTTTTATTTTACAATTCAAGGATTAAGATGGAATATTATATTGAAATCTAAACTTAGTAACTGTGTAAAATTTTCATCAATAAGCTATGTCAGGAAGTGTGTTAAATTAAGGATAAAAGATTTATAACAAACAAGATAAATAGTTAATTAAAGGAAAGTAAAAATGAATGTTTCTTTTTTTATATGTAATGTACAAATTCCTAACCATTCATCTAATTGTAATAAAACTTTAATAAGTTGTTGTGCACATGCCCACAAGGGTTTCTAAATTTGTATAACCATTAATTTTGTAGCATAATAAAAAGTTTTATATGTATCAGTATATTGTATCAGATGGGCAGTTTGATAATTAATGATTTGATAATTTCAATGGTTTTTACAAGTGGTTGGTGTGTTTTAGGTTAATTAATAAGTTATATAGTTTTAGTTAGCAATTAGTGATTGTTTGATCAATAAGTTGATCAATTCTGGTAAGTTGTTAGTGGTTTTTGGTTGTTTTTATAAGTTTGGTTTGGGTTTATCAAACTGTTGGTGATTAGTTGATTTAGTATGCTCATTGGTTTTAGCTAAGCAGTTTACTAATTCATCTATATATGTAGATAACTAAAACTGATATTGCAAGTGATAGTTAAAACTAAAAACAATTAATGATCCAACGTAGTTATCAATTTATTTAATCAAGTATCATGTAACTGTATTTACATTGATTTTGCTTTTGACAATATGATTTTTAAGTATAAAATTTTTGAGTAGTTTTCAATCAAGTTCAATTTAAGTGCTTACACCTTAGGATCTGTCATCTTGACTATTAATCATTTGTTTGTTTTGAAAAATACTACTCTATTTGATTTTTTTATCATGACTTTATAATGCCTACTTAAATTGTTCCTATAATTCATAAAATATCTGTGCCAAGCTATGTTTAAATTAGTTAAGTGGTTTAAAAAGATTGTATGTCACATATATACATATGATGATTTTTAAATAGAGATGTTTTGTTAACCAGTTTGGCGGTATTTGATTTATCCAATAGGTTTAATTTTATTGGGTATGTGGTTGGTGCATTTTAGTCAATTTGATAGATACAATGGTTTTGGGTAAGTGGCTGGTGATTTTCTATTAATTTAATATTTAAATTGGGGTGAATCTGTGTTTTGGTGAATTTGGTTAATTTGTAATGCTTTAATTTATTTGGCATAATATTTGGTGAATTTTGTTGTTCCTTGCGTTCAATTGGTTTTGACTGAGTAATTGGTGGGTTTTGTTTTACTTGATAGTTTTTTGGCTTTGCCAAGTGATTTGATGATATTAGAGTAATTGTATAGACAATTAGTTTTTGCTATGTGGTTGGGTGTTTTTGATTAATTTGATAGTTTCACCTGTATTGGTTAATCAGTTGGTAATTAATTGGTCTATAAGTTCAATGGTAATGGGTAAGCAGTTTCATGTTATCTATAATATAAAACCTAAGTTAATCAGATCAAATTGTATGGGAACAGATAAAACCAAGCAACACTGGGTAACTCCGCTAGTACAAGAAAAAAAAAGTGTTCAATTTTAATAAATTACTATGTGGATAGTCCTAGACTAGTAAATTTTTTAAATTTTAACATAAGTAATTTAAAATCAGGTGTTTAAAGGCATTTTAAAAGAGTTTTTATATCAGGTACACAGCAAAATAAAAACATTATATTAAAATATATTTTACTGCTTCATTAGAGTTTGGTTTATTGAATTATAAGTTATCCTATGTGGAAAATTGTCACAGAAACAGAAAATAAAATGAGACTGGCCTGTCAGTTGAGAAACATGAACACCCAGAAAGCTGGGGGAATTGCCGTCCAAATGACTTAATAGTGAGTATGGAGAGAAGAAAATAGGGAGTGATGACTCGTGACCACTATAACCATCATCCCAACTAGTAACCAGAATGTGGCCTCCAGGGTGGCAGCAGATTCTGCCACAAATGCTCTTCTGAAGTCAAAAAGGGCCCAGGATGCACTAAGGAACCACTGGTTGTGGAGTGAGTGGCTAGTCACAAAACCTCACTCATCAGGGGTAAATGATCTCCAGCAATAACGGGACATCTTAACTCCAGAGGGCGTCCACAAGTGGGTATATCCCCAACATACCACTTGCTCAGTAACCCATTCAATAACGGGAGACAAAGGCTTCATAATTTTTCCACTAAATCCCAATTGTTGCGCAACCCTAGGAACATAGTTCTGGATAGCAGCAGTGACAGAAACAGGGAAAAATTCTACAACTGAAAAAATTAGGTGAAAAAGGAATTTTTCATTAAAAACAAAAATGAGAATTAACTGACAACTGTATCAGTGAGGGATGGTTTTCTTAAGTTCTATGGCTTATGGAATAAATGGAATACATGAATAAAGGTATCATGGTCCCAACCAGTTCTGGAAAAATGAGTTTTTTCAGATAGCTCAATGTCAAATTGACCTTCCGCTGGCCAACTGACTCTTGCTTGAATTATGCCACTAAATTTTTTCTCTCATCACAATTCCACTTGGTAGATCAGCAAGGCTTTTTTGGTGGGCGACTGTTTGTGCCCATGGTCAGGCCACATAGGCATGGTCCCATTGGGTAAAAATGGATCTATAACCCTCAATTTTGAATGGAGTTAACCCCTCAAGTTATCCAGACCTTTTTCCTCTTTGCAGGACCCAAACTTTTGCTGGTATTGGACCCCTTAATCATTTTGGATTTTTTGCCTCTTTGGAAGAACCTGAAGATGTTTCTGGGAATAAATGCTCACCATTTCCATTTGTGTGGTGTCCCCTCATTGCTGCCACCTTCACGCACACCCCTCTGATCTGCTTGAGAAGTTCTTGTGTGGTAAGATAGGGGGGAAAGGGGGCAACCTTGAGGGGGTAATCCATCACCCACTTTTCATCCACCACATAGGCTAAATCACCCTGGGCTATGAGGGGGACGGCCGCCTCCTTGGACCTTAATTTTTGGTGAAGAATGGGTATGCCTTGTAATTGAGGCACAGAGGGCGCTCCCCAGACTTACATTATCCTTCCCTCTTTCAAAAGGGGGAGCACCATCACCAGGAACTAAGATGAGTGTGACATTCTTATATGCCTTTGTGAGTTTAATTGTAAAATTTTTGGTGACCTTCAGGGGGATGAGGAGCATTGGGGTGCAAAGCGTGAAAGGCCTACAACAACTTGTCACAATTGGTGCAATCATGAGCGCTAACCCAACTGTTCTCATATGCTGGGGACCCCTTCCAGGCCACAAGATATTTAACTGAATGGTGATATCTCCAGGAAGCCAATATTACATTAACTTCAGCCTCCTCCGATCCTTCAGCCACAATGAGCTCTGGTTCCACCAAATCTTCCCCTTAAATGGGGACAACTGCAATATGTTGAAAATGGTGTGCTGCTTCCAGTGGGCTGGGAGCATTAACCAAAATGTGCCATTGTCCTAATCCACCTCCACCACATGAGGAACAGAACATCTGCTAACAAATTTTTGGGAGGGCACCTGCATCTGAAATTGATGTGTATCCAACATGACATGGGACCCAACCATGATTTCATAATCTGGTAGACGTTTTTTGTCTTTAAACCACTTGTAATCACTGATAGCTTTGGTCAAATGCTCCCAAACCAAAGACTGGGTGCTTCAGATGCGATGTTCATGATCCACTGCAGCTGGCACCTCTAGCTAAAGACATGGCCCTACAGAACTGAGGGATTGTACCCCATCATGGCCTTATATGGTGAAAAACTATTAGACCCATGAGTACCATTATTATATGCAACTTGAGTCAGTGAAAGGTCATCCGCCCAGGTGTCCTGTGCAGCCATGGTGTAATAATGGAGGCACTGCTTGAGAATCTGATTCACTTTTTCTGTTTGACCATCTGACTGAGGGTGGTATGTGGTTAAGCGACATAGAATAATCTTAAATATTGCCAAGAGTTCATTCCAAAATTGTGCCATAAACTGTGACCCATGATTACTTATGATCTTCTTTGGCAACCTAAAAATTGAAAAAAACATGACAAACAAAGAGCTGGGCCATCCTTTATGAGGTGATAGCAGAGGAACAGGGTTGAAGAGTGCAAACTTAGTAAAAAGGTCTGTTAGATTTTGATGGTTGACTCAAAAATAAACCCTTTGAGAAAACCATCAATGCTGATAGATTACTTCCATTGATGGATCCTTTGATTCTCCCGATTCATCTGCAAAATTTGATAAATCAGATTCACCTCATAACTGCTCTAATTGCATCTGAGGTGCCCAATTATTGTAGCTAATAATAGCTATGATATTATTATATTATGGCCAATTATGGGTACACTTGGGTGCAAAGTGATCCCACAGCATTAACTAAATTGCACCTCCAAATTAGTGTATTAATCTTAATGCACTAAGGCAGAAGTTGGGTTTGATTAATGAAATTGATAATTAAGCATTTAAACATGGACATCCTGATTATGGGCATACTTAGTGCTATTGAGAGGCCTGCCAACGTCCCAAATTGGGGTGCATCATCTTTTATGATCATATATTTTTCTATTCCCCATTTATTGTTAGATGTCAAGTTTGATGTAGCTCTAATTGGGAATATTTTGATGTTGAGTTCAAAACCCAAAGTTGTCCCAATTATGAGAGTAAAATTGCCTCCAATTGGGCAGAAATAATTGCTATTTTAGTCAATTCATGGGCCAAATTGGATTAAAAAATTTTTATAATTATTGCCATGACCAGCAGAGGATTGGCATAATATGAATGAGCTCATCTAATAGATGAGTTTGGCCAGGAGATTCTGAGAGGTATATAATACCAGCGCCTAGCTGATTAATAAAACATCAATTAATAATCATGTACTAGTTTATTGATCATTAATAACTACTGTCACTTAGCTTATTAAACATTATCCATCTTTCATCTGTCAGATATTTGTATCTGTCGCCATTACATCTATATTAGATAGTTATGTGTGTTTATTCTTCCCTAAGTGAAGTACATAGTTGCCTGCCAGAGAAGCAGTCCCTTTTATAGAGGAATAATTTCCTGATTTTGTACAAAGACAGAAGGTCTTGTATTTGTTGGTGCCAGTAGACTTAAGAACGGTGAGCATACCGGAGTTACTTGGCTATTATCAAGGATTATTGGAGAATCTACTTCCTGATTATGAGCAGGAGTTTCATTTGAAAAGTGAGTTTATATCCTCAATTTCACTGTTAAGTTATTTTAGCTTGCACCATCAGCTGAAAACTTAACATTTTGGTGCTCACTCAAAGAAAAAAACAACTACCTTAATATGAATATGGACAATCAGCTTTCAGAATTTGCCCAAAGTACAGCGACAATGAAATGGAAACAAGCAATGTTCAGTTTATTGAACATTTTACCTCAAATCGTTCTGACAATGAGGAGGGGAACAGGTACTCATTAGAGCTAATAGCGACTGGAACAGGCCCAACTTTACCTTCTAATCTGGCCAAGTTTACCCAGGCTAACATCAAGGAAATGCTGGAAACCCTGTTTCGAGGC
>JAKSZP010006188.1:0-19988 GCA_022478985.1 Massospora cicadina | reverse complement strand
CTTGATGAAGCGAGGGGATAGGCGGAATTGATGGAGGCAGGCCCTGAGGTATTCCCAGTTTACTCTATCATAGGCCTTTTGTTGGTCCAAGAATACAAGTGCCCCAGAGGCTGTGGACTGACATACATTAGCCACAGAGTGCACGTTATCCCAAATTGACCTTCTGGGGATGAAACCGAATTGTTCTAGGGAGATGGTGGCAGATGCTACAGTCCCTAACTGGTTAGCCATAATTTTTGTTAAAACTTTAGTGTCTGTGTTTGTTAGAGAAATGGGGCGCCAGTTGGCTAAGTCTAGCTTATCCCCTTTCTTGAAGAGTGTGACAGTAAAGGCCTCATGTCCTCCTGGTAGGAGGCGCGTTTCCAACAGGCTTTGGTTAAGTGAGGCAAGCAGCAATGGGGATATATATTTGAAATATTTTTTGTAGAACTCATATGGAATGCTTCTGGGCCTGAGAATTTTCAGTTTGGCGCACCACAAATGGCTGTCCATAATTCATTCAGAGTAATCAAATTCATTATTTCTGGGTATCAGAAAATGGTGCGGATGCAGGCTCAGTCAAGAAATTCCACCACTTTGGCTGGCTGAATTGGGTCAGATCAGTACAACTCAGAGCAATACTTTTGCATTTCGATTGCCACTTTAGCCGGTGTATCCGCAATGGAATTATCTGATCTTTGCACCTGTGCGCAGGCCACGCTCTGGCATGGTGTGAAAATTTTTTAAAGAAATGTGCGGTGCACTTGTCACCTTTTGTGATGCATGTAGCCTTGTACTGAACACAAACCCGATGTTTGTATTGTCTTTCAAGTGCATTAAGGTGGGCGGCTGCCTCCGCCCACTTCTGGCCCCATGCAGAGCTGTATCCTGTAACTAGGATGTTGGACTCCAAGTGTGCAAACTCTGCCAGAGCGCGCGAGATAACCGCTGATGTGGCTTATGAGCGTCTGGAGGAGAGATGGCAATAGTGGCGGATGGTGTCATCTTTGAAAGTTGCCCATGTGGAAATGGGGTCCGCGCAAAATGGTGCAACAAAATTTTTTGCCAAAGTTGCCTCTTCCACCCACGTGGAAAATCCTGGCGATGCCAGCTCGGGGGGGGCGGATTTTGCACCAATGTGGGGCCTTAGCAGCTGTGACAGGTAGGTGGTAGGTTAGCGAGACCAGCTGATGGTTGGAGAATTCCATTTTTGTTGTTTTGAAGTGGGAGATGTGGTGTTGGAATTTCGCCGGCATTAGAATAAGGTCAATGCGGGTCATGGACCTTAATTGGAAATTGTGGACGTGGGGATGCATCATGTTTTCGAGCAGTGGAGCATGTCGCAGCAGCACATCCATCAACCTGAGGGTAGCCTTTAGAACGCGTAGTTCTATGTGACCCTGGGGGGTGTGGGGTGAGGAAGGCCACTGGTCCGTTGGTGTGTTTAGCCAACAATTCATGTCACCAACTAGGAAAGAGTCTGGGTGTAGTGGGAGGGATTTGACCAATGAGAAAAATTCCTGATGCTCACGTGCACCGTTTGGGGCATAGATGTTGATGATTGCATGCGCTAAGTCAGCCCATGAGAAAGTGACAACAAGCACTTGGCCATTTAGGAATGTTTCTGAGGCTAAAAATTTGAAAAAATTATTTTCCTGAATTAGCACCCCACAGTGCTTTGACCAAAAGGATAGGAATGGGAGGAGCATTGTTTTCCAAGCTTCCTCAGAACCTCGTGGACAGTGGGACTCCTGGATGGCCAGGATATCCATGGGTAAATTGTGTTGTAAAAAACTCAGTTTCCTAGCCCGGGATGGGGAGGCCTTGAGTCTGGCGATATTCAACATCCCTAAAGTGAAGGTCTCCCCCATTGCACCTTAGGTGTGAGGGGGTGGGCACCCAGGCCCACCAGCCTCTTCTAGAACCCCGCGGGCCTTCACAGCAGCGCGGGTGTTAGCAGCAATGCTATCAGAGTTTTTGTTGATTTTTGCGGAAAGAGTCACATTGGCTTTAGCCTTTGCTTTTTGTTTTCCCGACGTTGGACGAATTTTTTGTGGTGCAGATGAGTTCGGTGCACCGTTGAGCGGGTCAAAAATTTTTTTTTCAGTTGGGATGGGTCCCAAGTCAGTTTCATCTGGAGCTTGGGTGCAACAATTGGGTGAGATCAAATCTCCCATTGGATCCTCAGATTGAGTGGCCTGCTTGGCATGGGCTTCCCAATCTGATTGGTTGATGGATTCCCAAGTTGCTTCTGCCGCGAAGGTTTCCATGTCCTCCTGGCGTTGTGAGTATGGGATAGCGGTGGTAGCTTTGGCCGCTTCCTTGGCCATGGCCCTACGGGCCTGCTTGGCCTTCTTCCGCTCTTGCTGGGAGATAGGCTTTACCAGTAGGTAGCAGCCTTGTGCTCCCCACAGGAAGGCCTCCTTGGTGCTTGCGGTTGGTTTGTAGTGCGCCTCTCCACTGGCCATGGCTGCCGAGGGGTGCTCTTGGAATGTGACGCACTCCTTGATGGGGCATGCATGTGCCTTATGGCTGAATGTGTCACAGTGGGTGCAAATGGGGGGCGCGCTGTCCACGGTCACCCAGAATGGGTGGGTGGTATGCCCTGCAATATCAATAAAAGTGGAGTGCGGGATCTGGGTTAGGTCCTTCACGATCTCCTCAGTTGGGGTCAGAACTGTGATGGCTTTGCCAGTGCACAGGTGTGGCATCAGCATGAAACGTTACATTTTAAAAGATTGTATTTCACTGTATATGGCGAGACCATCTTTCAGGTGTTGTTCCAAAATGTCACGTTTTACTGTAGTAGGCAAAAAGTCGAACGTGAGGAAAATTTGGTTTGATTTTATCCATCTGGTGCATTTGGTTTTGACGACCCATTGCCCTTCGGGGAGGTTGACCACTACGCGCACTGCTGCAGCCTCATCTGCTGCCTTTTTGCTTTCAAAACATAGGTCCAGCCAACCGCGTGACATGGATTGAGGTGCAACGTACACTGCGGTTGGGAAAATTGTGTGCACATCTTCACAAAATTTTTTCCATAAGGCCATTTTTTGGATGTCCAGAAACACGCGGACTCCAAATTCCACCGACGAAAGTAGCTGGGAGTGTGGCGTGTTGATGTACTGGTTGCATCGTGCTTGCCATGCGAGTATCTTCAGGGAAATAGTGACCGCCAGTTTTTTAAAATTTTTGTCTATTCCGCTGGATTCTCTGGGGCGTTTTCAAACGTTGGAGGCCGCGGGCCTTCCACCTGCTCCTCTTACCTTGCTTGCCCAACTGCTACCTGACATGGGCGCAGACTAGTCTCCTCTGTGAGATTATCAAACTAGATTCAGTCTTGAATTGAATAGGTTGCAAAGTGATTGCAACGAGAAAGAAAAGTATCATTTTGTCATCATATTTCCTGCTAAGCATTTTATTATACATTAAATCATTAAAGTATGACATGAGGGTGATTTTTGGTAACTGTAATAGGAAGTCAGCATTCTGGTGCTTTGATCCAGGTTGGTGAGGGATGCAAAATTTATAAGCTTGCAGTTTGAGGGCCCATCATGCTAAGCACCCTTCCATACCTGAGATTCTGAGCCAACGTAACAAAGCGTGGTCTGTTACTACTTTGAACTTCACTCCATGCAGGTACACTCTGAACTTCTTATACGCATAGATCATTGCCAAGCATTCTCACTCAGTCATATTATATTTTTGTTTGTGGCAGTTCAAACTCTGGCTGCAGTACCTGACAGGGTGCTCCTCTCCTTCATCATCTTTCTGGGATATGACTGCCCTTACAGCGGAAAGTGAAGAGTCCATTTAAACAATAAACTCTTTATCAAAATTTGGGTATTGTAGCACTGGCGCACTGATTAATGCTGTAAGCAGTATATTAAAGGCACATTGTCAACATTTCATCCATTCAAATGTGTTTTCCTTCTTCAGCAGCATAAAAAGTGGACCCCCAATAAAGATAAAGTTAGGGATAAAGCGCCAGTAGTAACCACCCATCCCCAAAAATACCTTTACATTGTGTTTGCTACTCAGTGAGGTCATTATCGGATAGCCTCCACCTTGACCAGCCGCAGTTTAAGCCCCTTTGCATCAACCACTAACCCTAGGTATTTCAGTTAGTCCTTGAAAAAGTGACATTTTTGGGGCTTAATCTTGGCGTTGTCCTTGGAAAGCCAGAGGAATACCTCTTCAGGATGGGTGAAACTCTTAGAAAACGTTTGTAAGAAGAAATTAATGTCATCAAGGTATGCAAGGATGCATGGAAGCTTAAGATCGCCAAGGATAGTGTCCATGGTCCGCTGAAAGGTAGCTGGGGCGTTGCACAACCCTTGAGGAATATACATTGGCTGGAAGAGCCCTTTGGTGTAATTATGGCGCATTTTTCCTGTTATGCCATGGGTAACTCAATTTGCCAATAACCTGATATCAAATCCAATGTAGAAAAATAACGAGCTCCTCCTAACCAATCCAAAGCATCATCAATTTGGGGAGGCGGATAGGAGTCTTTTTGGCTATGCTGTTGAGCTTCTGGTACTCAATAACTACTCAGTTGGTGCTGTCCTTCTTTTTTACAATTAAAACTGGCAAAGCTCATGGGCTCTCTGATAATTCCAGCATTCCTTGCACCAGTAGCTTCCTTATTTCTTCAGTAACTACTTCTTATACTGCTTTAAATGGAAGATTAACTGAGATCTAATGGGAGATGGTCCCCCATGTCTAGCTAATGAACAACACCATGAACGCACCCCATATCATGATCATTGACAGAAAAAATCTTTTGATATTTTTAGATAAAGTTATTGCACAATCCTTATGTTCCTTGGATAGTCCTGTTATATTTTCTCTCAGAACAACTGCCATTAAGGCATATTGGGGTTCATTGAAGAGTCCAAATTCATTCAGCTTCCAAAAACATGAAAGCGGGGAACCAACTCAATAGGTTTAGTGTAGTTATGCCACTACTTAGTGTTGGCGGAACTGAAACATTCTTTCTGTAAGAATTTCTAAAAAAATTTGTTTTTCTTGTGCCCAAGTAGGATGATTCCTGGAGCTTTATGAGGATCTAACTGCGACTGCTGATAAGGCCCAATTACCTCCCCAAAAAGTTCTTTGAGTATTTTAACCTCTAGCTTTGTACTTTATAATAACTTGGTGACCAGAGTGGATTGTTATGAGTCCTGCGGCTTGGAGGGGCAACCCCTTGATACTTATATATCTGCTGTGGGAGAGCCCAGGTTTTACTTCATAATAGATGGTAATGTACTGGGATTACACCATCGCAGTACACAATATTGACCTTCTTCATATGGACAGGATCATTTGGCATTCCACTGGAGGTAAACAAATTGAGATCTACTGTCCCAGGATCTCAAGGGTCTTCTACACCATATCAACTACTGCACTAAAGTGACGCATAAAAACTGTTCCAATCAGCAGATCATAATTACTATTTGTAGTACTATTGGAGCTTTGACAGCAATTTCCCAAATTGTAAGGATAGGACACTGTGCGCTCACTTTGAAACCGTGCTTTCTGCTCTGGCGGTCCCAATAACATAAACCTCTACATCAGGATTTAATGCCAAATTAGCTACCAACCTGGTTGATTCTATGTTGACCAGTGCACTGGTATCTATAATGGCAAGAATTCAGATTTTTGCTGCAAAAATGTCAAAATACGTACACTCAGAATTAGAAGAGTTTTGACTGTCTACTACATTAATGTTCTAAAGGGTCTCTCATTTTGAGTAAATGAATAATATGTTAACTTTGGGATACTCTTTGACAATATTGTCTACTGGAATGGCGACTGTTACTTCTTTCAAGGTTGGAGCATCTGAGGAGGTTAAAGGCTCAAATGTTGAAATTTGTTCAAAAAATCCTTTATACCTGGGATTTCAATTTCTCCTAGTGGCTTCCTTCCACTGCAGCCTTTTTTTCTTTTTCATGTATCAGAACATAGACATCCTTGACTGACTGCTGATATAAAAATATGTCATTAAACTGAGCAACTTCAGCGAAATATACTTCATTAGGTTTGGGTGGTGAAGTTGGGGTTGTAATAGTGGAGGTAGAGGGTCCCGTTTCTACTCCTCTCTGTCTTTTCCCTGGACGGACTGGTAAAACTTCACAAAACAAACTTGACGCTTGAGGCAACTAAGCGCAAGATGCTAAGAGCGACCACACTAATAACAGCTTAGCTCATAGGACCCCCGTCCTTATATGACATGAGAAGGCCCAAGCCGATAGTTAGACAGCTGTTGTAGTTCGCCTGAGGACAAGGCGCAAAGGTATAATAGGTCTGGGATTTTTGGGAAGAATAAAAGTCAGGCTATCTGACTCACTTAAGTAAGAAATCCCCACTATGACCACTGAAGATTTCCGTTATGCATTAGGTAAAATAAACAAGGCCAATAGATGGCGCAGGTAGTTAATAATTTTAAGCAGGTGTGCATCTTCCTGCAAGACTGGAGCCATAGCGTTTAAAAGTTCATAATATGGCTTCACCGCAATGGTCATCACAATACCCATGTCAGATGATATAACGTCCCCGCTCCTACTAACACATATGCTTCAGCAGTGAAGTGGTCAGCAAACTCTGTGAGAGACTCGTTCCGCTGAAGCCAAATAGTTAAGAATTTGACTTTCTGATGTGACATTTTTTCAACGTCTCCATATAACTGCAGCACAGTCTTCTTTACTTCTTTAAAGGTAAAAGAGCTGTTTGGGAGGCAACATGTAACTTAGTCAGTGCTTCCAATGTCCAAGGAGGAGATCAACAACTTAACCTTACGCCAATCCAAATCCCCCTCAACTGCAAATTTAAACCACTTAAAAACCCATGTATGTTTCCTTCATGGTTAAATGAGGGCATCTTGTTGATGCAGAACTCTTCCTCCAACTTAATACTATGAACCTTGGGAGCAAACGGGGGTACAGTGAGAGGGTCATAGCTAAAGTCCTGGTGAGTGGTAGGTTTGAGATGAACAGCAGAGCTTGCTTATCCTCCACTTTAGGTACAGGGTGAGCCTCTTCAGTTGGCAGTACTGCCAGTACGTGGGGGTATATTTTCAAAAAGACATGATTGTCCTTGCAGCTTCCATCAAGAGCAGAGTGACTCACACTGCCTACATTTTTAGCAAAAAAGCTCCTTGCCCCGGTATCCAGTTTTATGTCTGCCATAACATGACCCTTCCCTAGCAACCCTATTTAATTCTCACTCCACGCAGTGTAGTTACTCTGTAGTGTCATCCAAGCAGTCAGCGAGTTTTCTTTTTTGGCAACAAAGCAAATGAGGCTGTTGAATGCCCCTTCAAGCTGTCCATTATACCCTTACATTCTTGAAAAAGCATGTCTTGATTCCGGAGTAGTGTATCCAGGCCAAGTTTCATTTCCATATATTGGAATAACTTATAAACTGGGGTAGTGCCCCATCAAGATGAGCCAGTTGTGACATCGCTTGGCAACTATAGAGTTTTGTTGGTGGTTGATCATTTGGGCCCCTGTAGCAAGCACTACTGTTATAAACTTGGTGGAATGGGATTAAACCGCTGAAGGGTTTACATATGGTTAAACCCACTGAGTAACAAATTGACAATATGGAGAGATCTAACTGTCAGGGACTGGTGTACTACTGAGCTGGTTGGAGGTAGCAAACCATGAGTTAGCATAACCAAGGGGTTTAGCCCAATATGACAAGGACACTAGAGGTGTCCAGGTATAAGGAATGGTGGGTAAGCTGGTATGGGAGTGCAAGTCTTGGGGAACATCCTTTGGCTCTCGATTGGGCCATCTTCCTGTTCCCAAATAAAAAGACACCGAAGAGGATGGCGGTACCCCTCATCACTCAGGGCGACCTCGCTCACGTAGTAGATGAGCAATGGATAACAGCTTGTCCACTTCATATCCCACCCCCTTTGCCCACACTTACCTTGGCAGAACTGTTGTGGGGAATTAGCGAAATCTGTGCTGAGTTTATCAATTTGAAATTGGTTGGATCTAATTCAGTCAGCAATCTGGCTGATGCGCAAAATTTGAATGGCTGTAAAAGCACAAAGGATGAGATATCAGCTGGATCGCCCGATGGTTCCAATTCAATCTCCAGACCAGTTGAAAAAATATTGGGCACTATCAATGTAAGTTCAAAGCCCTTGGATAGTAATTTGGGCGCTGCACCCAATGTACTGCTTTTGACTGAATGAACAGTTAAATGACCAAGCGATGGCGGGTTGGGCATCCCAAACCTGTTCCCAACCAAATGGACCCGTCCCTATAAGGGATGGCCTTGGGGGATTCCCATCACCTGTTGGGCCAAATGCTGTCATGCTAATTGTCAGAAATGTAGCTGAGCCCTGGTTCAGATGTTTGAGGTTAAACTGACAGAGACTCAGCCTGCCACCGAATTTTGCAATGTCAGTTCCCAAAGAATAAACCCCCCATTTCCAAACAATTCGCCAGTTAGGCCAAATTTGTGGACCCCAACCCCATCCTGTCACTACCCAATCAACCACTATTTAATCAGTTGCATGGCACTGAGAAAATTGTTGGTCAATTTTCTTACTTTCCTTTCACAATAAAATTTTATCAAAAGAAATTTTAATATTTTTTATTTTCCATTTTGACCGCATCCCAGATGGATTTTCCCTGGTGGTCCGTTGTCCCACAATCTGGGTGGGCTTTACCAATTCTTTTGGTCACTATGGCTACCTCTATCGCCAATTGGGCCCAGCAAGTCTGATACTTTTGGTCCTACAACCCCACTCTTATTAATTTTTGACACCAATACATGGGGATCTTATGGCCCTATGTACAACAATGGAAAGAGAGAATCCATCTCCACATCACCCCCAATGAGTTGGCCGCTCAAGCTGAGAATCTTGTTGAGACTATCCTGGCAATCCCACCTCATGCAGTGAGAATCACTGAGTCAGGAATGGGTTCAGTGTGGTTTGCCGTTGGGATACTCCTTATCCTGTTGTTACGCCACCACTTCGTGGTATCCCATTTCCCAGCTCCATATCAAGTCATACGGTCAGCAATGCCTCTGGCATTCTGGCTTGCTTTTTGGGTGCTCACGCATCCCAACTGGCAGGCCAGTCTAAACTTCTTCTGCCGTTTCCATGACATAATCGACCAACCATTACTTCCAGCCACTTCCGCCTTGGTTTTCAATTGGGCGCTGCAGTGGTTACCCTCTACCAGATGAACATACAATCAGTTGTGTGTTGTTTGTTGTTCGTTTGGTCACTTTCCAACTTTGGGAGAAGCATCCACTCTATTTTGGGAAACTTTCTTCAAGCCACCCAAGAGGTGCAGACTGCATCTTCTCGTACTTCCTCTGGCCCAGGGAAAGGATCAAGTATCCCCTCCCAAGAGATCGCCAATCAGGTTCTTGACGCTCTCGCCAAAGTACAAATGAGGATGACAATCACACTCAGTAATGCTTCAGTGATATCTCATGCCCAACAAGGTCTCGCATTGTTGGACGCTGTGGATGGAGATGCCTGCTGTTGGGTGAGAAGTCTTTTGCATTCTTCCTCACAAAAAGAAGACCCTATTCCCCTGATGGCTGCTGTATCGGCTGCTTTAAAACCCCATGTGTCCCAATCAGACCACTTACTCAGACTACTCCTAACCATGGCTGAAGCCCCTAGTTTGGCTTCTCTGATTTCCACCTTTTGTGAGCTGGCTTCCGCGGCGGACCTATCTACCAATATGCTTCAGGCAGTCTTTAGAGCGAGTTTGAATTCAGTTTCCGCTTATCATGTGGCCTGGTCTACCATCCAGGAATCAGTAGATCAAATATGTGCCACCACAACTACTATCAAAGCGTTACCTCACCACGTTTCCCCGCATCAGGAGGGGAACTTTATGATAGGATTTCCTAACAAAGATGTAGATGATGCGCCTGACGCCAGAATAGCTGTTGAAGTGGGTCCCAACCCTGCCATAACCCCCAAGTCCAAATTGCCATTTCTGGAGTCAACTATGAATGATTCTGTTCAAGCCCAGACAGAAGAAATGATTTCTCCCACACTTGTACTCCCAATTTTCGCCCCAGCTAAAAACCCTGACCCTGGGTCCTGACATACCCATTATCTCTTCAGTCATTCTTGAGTCAGTCAAATCTCCAAATAAACAGAATTCTGCTTATTTCCTTGTCCCTATGAAAATCAGTATCAGTCCACATCATGTCTCCTTCAAAGCTCTGGTGGATACTGGAGCAGCGGGGAACTTCATGAGTGTAGAGTTGGCACAGCAATTAAAATTGGAAATGGATGTGGGCGCCTCAGTAATGGTGGCCTCATCTGCTTACCAGTCTTTGTATGTCATTTCGCCAGCCAATACACTTCTCAATCCACCAATATAACTTCTGCAATCATTTTTTGGCCATGCTGAACCTGGTATTCCCAGTGATCTTGGGTGTGGGATGGTGGCGTCAGCAACATGTGAAGATTCATTTAGAGTCTAATACATTGTCATTTACCAATGATGATTCAGAGGGAGAGTTCCCTTTGATCAACACCCTCAAAAAAATACAAGGAACCAGCTCTATCACTACCTTAGTTACTTCCGCGGGCATTCCAGCCAATTTTCCTGAAAGCTTAATGCAATACCGGGGAATCTTTGACATGGAAAAAGTGGACCATCTGCCAAAACATTCCAGGTACAATTGTGGATTCCGGACAACCGTGGAATTGGTGAACATCAACTGTCCGTTGTATCCTCACACAGCGGAGGAAGAGGTTGCACTCAATACCTGGTTGGACGATATGTTAAAAAAAGGTTGGTTGTTCAAAGAAACCTCTCCCGTCGCCTCCCCTATTGTATTTGCAAGAAAATCGGATGGATCACTCCATCCTTGCATAGATTACAGTCACCTGAACAAAATATCAGTTACAGATCCCTACCCATTGCCTTTAGAGCAGACAATCAGTCAGGCGATTGCCAAATCCCATGTTTTTTGAAACTGGATCTGGTGAACGCTTTCAACCAAATTTGGGTGATGGAAGGACAGGAATGGTTGACCGCAATCTGGATGAGGCGAGGCATTTTTCAATTTCGCATAATGCCCTTTGGGTTGAAAAATGCTCCTGCTACGTTTCAACAAATGATTGACAACACGTTAGGGGATCTCCAGTTCTCTTGTGCTATTGCATACATTGATGATATCCTTGTCCATTCCCCAACCCCCAAACAACATGCTATCAACTTGGAAGCGGTGGTGTCCACTCTGCATAAAGCAGGGTTGTTCCTCAAAGCTTCCAAGTGCGAGTTTTATAAGGAAGAGGTTACATTTCTTGGAAACCTAGTTCTCAAAGAAGGTGTCACTATCCCTCCCAACAAATTAGATGCAATCTGAGAATGGCCAACTCTGACTACACAGAAGCAACTTTGGAGTTTCTTGGGAACTATCATTTTTTTGAAAAAATTTTCCCCCACACTTTCTCAGTTGGCCGCTCCACTCCATCCCCTCACTGGGAAAAATGTACCATTTTGTTGGACCCCCAAATGCCAGCAGGCTTTCAAATCAATCAAAGAGGTGTTCATGTCTCCTCCCATTTTGAAACATGCTGATCCCACCAAACCATATATTGTCACATGTGATGCTTCATCAGTAGCGGTGGGCGCGGTGCTGCTTCAGGACCACAACGGTCTTGAACATCCAGTCACTTATTTTTCCCAAAAATTCACTACTATGGAGCAGTCTTGGGCCATTTATGACAAGGAACTGGCGGCTGTTGCATGGGCTTTAACTCATTGGCGATACCTGTTACAGGGTGCCCATCACAAGAGCTAACAGTTCGCATGGATCACCAGGCTCTCTTGTATTTCCGCAAACCTCAAAAATTGGTGCACCAGCAGGCCCAAACCTATCAGGACCTGTGCAGTTTCAACTTCAAATATGAATTTGTCAAAGGTGCGCTCAATGTCCTTCCTGACTTCTTAAGCCGTAGCCCTGCTCACTGTCCCTTGGAATCTGAGGAAGTGGATCTCGTTACCATGATCCCTGCCACTCAGATTCTGTCAATCGTTCCCTCCATTGTTTCCTCCACCGCGCTGTCTCCTGATGAACCATTATTGGCCCAAGTGTTGGCCGCTCAAATGGCCTGCCCTGAGGGCGTGGAGTTGGTCGAGCAGTTGACTCACTCAAGTCCCAAACACTCCCTATATTCCTTAGAAGAGGGGCTCATTTACTTCCATTCTCATGTGTGGGTTCCCCCCCTTTCGCCCAAAAGTATTCCGTGCACACCATGATCCTCCCACAGTTGGACACCCCAGTAACAAGAAATGCATCGATCTGATCAAGCGAACCTTCAATTGGGCAGGACTGACCAAAGAGGTTCCAGCTTGGATCGCCAATTGTGTTACCTGCGCTAGGGCCAAGTCAGATCGCTCCAGTAAGAATGGCCTCCTACACCCTTTACAGCAGGCGGAAGGTCCGTGGACCTCAGTATCCATAGATTTTATTGTCAATCTCCCCTGTTCTAATGGGTTCTCAGTGATAATGGTGGTGGTAGATCACTTTACAAAATTTTCCCTTTTTATCCCTTGCACTTCTGCAATTACATCAGAAGAAACTGCCCATCTTTTTGTATGACATGTGTTTTTGAATGTTCAGTCTTCCCCAGGAAATCGTTAGTGACTGGGGTACTCAGTTTACTGCACGCTTTTGGAATGAACTCCTATCAATCCTGAAGATAACCCCCTGTCAATCCATGGCATATCACCCCCAGTCTGACAGTCAGACTGAGCGGGTTAATCAAGTCCTCAAACAGTACCTGCGTTGCTATGCCACAGCAGCGCAGGATACTTGGTCCGGTGACTTGCCTCTCACTCAATTTGCATACAATAATGGGATCCACGCATCCATGGGGTTTTCACCATATGAAGCAACGTTGGGCTATAACCCATCATTTTCAGTTGGGGCATGCTTGCAACCTGAAGTTCAAGCTGCCGCGGATCATGCTACCCATATTCGTTCAACTCAAGCCTTGGTATGAGAACACCTCACCAAAGCCATCAATGACTATAAGCGATTCATGGACCATAAGCGCCTTCCAGGTCACAATTTTATGGTGGGTTCTTACATCATGCTTGATACCCATCATTTGCAAATTCAAACCCCTTCCCACAAGTTTGCCAGTAAGCGTTTGGGCCCTCACTTAGTGGAGCAAGTATTGGGTAATGGGGCGTTCCACCTGAAGCTTCCGCGCATTGGAAGCAGCACCCAGTCTTCCATGTTTCCCAATTGTCACCCTTCAAGGGTGTAATTCCCATGGACCTGGAACCAATCATCATCAATAGCGAGGAAGAGGCTGAGGTAGAGGCTATCTTGGCATCTCGCAAGTCGCGGCGTTCAGTTCAATATCTCATGGCCTGGAAAGGATACCCAGCCTACAAAAATAGTTGGGTCAAGGCGCGCAATTGCGCAAATTGCATGGCCCTGGTCAAAGCCTTCCACGCATCCCACCCTGAGGCTCCCCATCCCCCTCAGAAAATCGCGACAATTATGGCTATCAAGCTACCTAAAGCACACAAGAATGTGGCTCTGGCACAATTTCCCAGTGGGGGTGCCATTCCTTTGGAAAAAGGAAAGGGTAATGTAAGTCTTGGGGAACATCCTTTGGCTCTCAATTGGGCCATCTTCCCATTCCCAAATAAAAAGACACCAAAGAGGATGGCGGTACCCCTCATCACTCAGGGCGACCTCGCTCACATAGTAGATGAGCGATGGGTAACAGCTCATCCGCTTTGGATCCCACCCCCAATACCCACACTTACCTCAGCAGAACTGTTGCAGGGAATTAGCAAATCTGTGCCAAGTTTATCAATTTGAAATTGGTTGGATCTAATTCAGTCAGCAATCTGGCTGATGCGCAAAATTTGAATGGCTGTAAAAGCACAAGGATGAGATATCAGCTGGATCGCCTGACAGTTCCAATTCAATCTCCAGACCAGTTGAACAAATATTGGGTGCTATCATGTAAGTTTGAAGCCCTCAGATAGTAATTTGGGTGCTGCGCCCAATGTGCTGCTTTTGACTGAACAAACAGTTAAATGACTGAGCGCGGGCAGGGTTGGCCATCCCAAACCTGTTCCCAACCAAATGGACCCATCCCTATAAGGGATGGCCTTGGGGGATTCCCATCACCCATCAGGCCAAACGCCATCATGCTAATCATCAGAAACATAGTTGAGCCCTGGTTTGGACGTTTGAGGTCAAACTGACAGAGACTCAGCCCACCACCAAATTTTGCAATGTCAGTTCCCAAAGAATAAACCCCCCATTCCCAAACAATTCGCCAGTTAGGCCAAATTTGTGGGCCCCAACCCCATCCTGTCACTACCCAATCAACCACTATTTAATCAGTTGCATGGCACTGAGAAAATTGTTGGTCAATTTTCTTACTTTCCTTTCCCAATAAAATTTTGCCAAAAAAATTTTTATATTTTTTATTTTCCATTTTGACTGCATCCCAGATGGCTTTTCCCTGGTGGTCCATCACCCCACACTCTGGGTGGGCTTTACCAATTCTTTTGGTCACTATGGCTCCCTCTATCACTGATTGGGCCCAGCGAGTCTGATACTTTTGGTCCTACAACCCCACTCTTGTTAATTTTTGACACCAATACATGGGGATCTTATGGCCCTACATACAACAATGGAAAGAGAGAATCCATCTCCACATCACCCCCAATGAGTTGGCCGCTCAAGCCAAGAATCTCGTCGAGACTATCCAGGCAATCCCACCTCATGCAGTGAGAATCACTGAGTCAGGAATGGGTTCAGTGTGGTTTGCCGTTGGGATACTCCTTACCCTGTTGTTATGCCACCACTTTGGTATCCCATTTCCCAGCTCCATATCAAGTCATACAGTCAGCAATGCCTCTGGCATTCTGGCTTGCTTTTGGGTGCTCACGCATCCCAACTGGCAGGCCAGTCTAAACTTCTTCTGCCATTTCCATGACAACTATTTTTCTCTGGAGCTTATGGGATTGCAACTTGCATGTGTTTTGAAAGGCAGTGGGAATCATCTCAGTCTTATCATAAGTTCGTTTTGGTGCGATTGATTGACTGAATACTATTGCAAATAAAGTAATTTAAATGATCAATCAAATATTTTCACTACAATCATTAATTTAATATGAAATTATTTGATCTAACTTCATTAAATATCATATTGATCTGACTGAAAATATCTATAATCTTAGGAATTCCACTAATGTCAGGATTTTCCCTGACACTGACCTTAGACTAATTACGATAAAACTTATACTTATATGAAGCAATTGCCTCCATAACACCACTTAAACTTATTATATATATATATGATTATTAGCCTTCTACTGCTGACTCTTCTTCTTCCCCACTATCTTTTCTCTTTTCCTCCAAATCCAAAGATCCCCTCCCCATTCTTTTTATTCTACTCATATCTTCGTTTTTTTGTCAGTTTCAACCCTTTGGCTTAGTTAATATAAATTAACCAGAACTCATTTGGTTCGCCTCATTATTGGAGGCTCTGGAAAATATTCATACAAGAATGGTATCACCTTTTCACCTTATTTCAAGGTGCTCAAATATTTGTATACTAATTAAATTTATAAGACACATATTAGCCAGTCCGCCACAATTTTCTAGAGATTAATGCCCAGTAATATCAATTTCTCAACAGTTTGAAAATTTTTCCAGATATAACACATTAAAACCATTATGGGGCAGCTGGGCCCAACATTACTACTTCCTGTGGGGCTTATATTGCCTTACCCTTTGGTTTGGTTCTCTAGTCATGTCTGAGATGGCAATAGTTCTACCTAATCAAAATTGTGTTATTCTCATCAGCACTGACTTCATGTGAAAGTATAGACTAAAGTGAAAATTTGAGAATACTCTGATAAACTTGGGCAGACGCTACCTTTGATCTATCAATGATATGATGATGCTCCCCTCAATAAGAAAAAATTATAAACGTGAGTATAAAAAAGGCATCTTTTCAGTCAGTTAGAAGCTAGTTGGAAAAAAGATCCACCGCTACTGAAATGCATGCACAAAAATTGAGGATTCCAATCTGAGTAAAAAAGAAATTAATTATATTGCCTGAGATGTAGATAGTGGTAATACTGGACTGTCACTAAAATTTTCTAGTATTTATATGTCAAAAGATGAGGCTCCCTGGTGAATGTCAAAAATAGAACCTTATGTAGCTCCAGGGTTCTAATTCTTGTCAAGAGAGTGTCTGTAACTCTCTCGTTCCCAGTAAGGTGATGTGGGATGCAAACCCATATTGCTAGAGAACTAGCCGTTAAGAAAAAGGGTAAGAAGACACCACAAATGGTGCCTGTGCCAAAGGTACCCCAGGCAAGGGTGTAGAACGCAACATATAAGACCAGGTAAGTTAGGAACATAACAGCTTGAGTGGACCCCAGGGAGAGTCCATAATCAAGTGTAACTTGGCGTCAGGGAGCTTGGGTGCCTCGATCTGGGGGGGACCTGGGCGGCCCAAGGGAGCACCTGGGATTTTTGTAAATTGCAATAAAAGGTAGTGGCCCACATAGTTGGAGACCTCCCTGAAGAGGTCCGCCACCAAGTTAGCCCAAGGAACCATAAATAAACGTAAAATAATGGGTATTTTATTTAAAGAAAGTCGACCAACAAGTAATGTTGGTTGCAAAAACCATATTTAAAGTGGGTTGGGGGAATTCAGGTTCTGCGGAAGTGCGCACAAGCCTTGACGCTCCAGTAAACAGATGCTTCTGTCCATTTTTGTAAAATACACTAAAAGTGCCTTCACTTGAGTAATTGATTGAAGCTGTATTTTACCTGAGCTCAAAATATCAAAACTTGAATGGGATTCAAACCCCTGTTCTCTAATTAACTGAATCAAACTGTCTTTGTTTAAAATGTAAATTGTTCATTTCAGTGCCTGGGCCGAGATAAGAGGCTGAGCGTTTTGCACCCCATTAGTATCAACCTGGGCATGCTTGGCTTGCACCCAGCGTTGATCTAAGGTGTGTTTCAGGTCAAAAAGAGCCTGAAGTTTCACCTTCTAGGCCTCCTGTCGCCCAGCCTTATCTCTAGTATCAGTTCCTACTATCATGTCATCCAACCATGACATTACCCTCTCCTCCTTCTTGGGCTCCACCCCCCCTCCAGGGGCGTTTGCTAAGGAGAAGTTCTTATGTGCTCGTGGCAACTTCATAGCAGCAACGGCCGGCTTAGGCTGAGATCCTGCAGCCTCAGGGAAACAATTATGAAATGATTCAATCAGGTCTTGGGCATGTACACAATCCCGTGCTGGCACCCAACTGTTCTCTGCCGCGTCAAACCCTTTCCAGGATACCAGGTACTCAAGGCGTCGCTTAACCCTGCGGGAGGCTACTATTTCCTCCACTTCCCATTCTGGTGCTCCATCCACAAGATAAGGCTCAGGAGTCACAGGAGGATGGCCCTCAAACAATGTCAACTTGTTTCCTGAAAGATGGAGAAGATCCAAAACGCGGAGGGAAGATCCAACTGGTATGAGGCAAGACAACCTTTTCTAACTACACGGTAAGGACCAATCCTCTTTGGACTCAGCTTTTTGCATGGCTGCTTGATAGGGATGTTGCGAGCAATAAGCATCACGAGATCCCCTTCATTGTATGCTGGAACCACTCGGCGCTTTCCATTGGCATTCTCCTTATAAACCAGCATAGCCGCCTCCAAACTTGTGGACACCCCCTGGTGGACCTTCCTGAGAGTCTTAGCAAAGTCCAGCACCGCTTCCACTTTGGAAACACAGCTGGGCTCCATGTTAAAAGCAGGGTTAAAGCCATGGTTAGCAAAAAGGGTGAACAACCAATTGATGAATGCAAAGTGTTGTTGTAGCTAAAATGGGCCATGGGAGGGTGGAGAACCCAATCTGAATGGTCTGCGGTGGTGTAACAACGCAGAAATTGTTCCAAGCACTGGTTCACTCACTCAGTCTGCCCATCTGATTGGGGGTGATAAGCAGTTGAACGGCAAGGGCGAATATGAAGAGTTTTACAACTCTTCCCAAAAGATGGAAGTGAACTGGGGTCCCCAGTCACTAATGATTTCTTGAGGAACCCCATGAAGAGCAAATACATGGGCTACGAAAAGCCTGGCCATTTCAGCAGCAGTTATAGTTTTTTGGTAAGGGATAAAGTGAATAAACTTTGTAAAACGGTCCATCACCACCATGATTGCATCATACCCATCTGAAACGGGTAACTCCACAATGAAATCCACTGATAAGGAAGTCCAGGGCCCTTCAGCTTTTTGAACTGGTACCAGCAACCCTGCTAAAGGTTGACGATTGGGTTTCATTTGATTGCAGATCAGGCACTCTTTACAGTACCGCCCTACCTGAACAGGCAAGCCCTTCCAATTGTAAGTGCGTCATATCAACTCCAAGGTCTTTGCTTTCCCAGGATGACCAACAGTAATTCCGTCATGATGGTCCTGGATGATATCCAGGCGCAGTGGTCCAGCAGGAACCCATAGGCGCCCCTGAAACCACACCATCTCATCCTTCATGTGATAACCCCTGGATAAGTCCTCCTGATTCAGGGCGCTCTTAGCGATAACAACAGCATATTCAGCTGATAACAGCTGAGAAAGGACTACCTTTCTAAACATAATATATTCTTCTGCATTTTCCAGAGGCATGAGCACTGGCGTCTGTACCATGGACTTAGAAAGTTGAGGCCAAATCATACTTGGTGGAATCATCAACTGGGTGTTGTGAATCTCTACCTCCTTTGGATTGGGAGCCAAAGCAGGGTTGCAGATCAAAGCATCCGCCAAACCATTCTCCTTGCCCTTGGTGAACTCATAGGAAAATGTAAATAGGGCAAGGGTCTCATGCCAACGGGTCTGACGTGGTGTTAGAACATGTGGAGCACGGTAGTACAACAAGGCTCGGTGGTCTGTGAGAACCCATAATGGTTGAGAGGAGCCATGTAAGTGGTGACGCCAATAAATCAGCGCCTTTACCACTGCTAATAACTCCTTGTCATATACGGCATAGTTTAACACATGCAAAGACATTTTCCTAGAAAAATATCCCACTGGATGCTCAGACTCATTTTCACCCACCTGTAACAGGGCTGCCGCAATGGCAAAGTTGGAAGCTTCTGAGGACACAATGAACTACTTAGCAGGGTCAACATGGCAAAGGATGGACGTGGATAACAAGGTGAACTTCACTGCTTGAAAAGCATCCTCCAAAATGGGGGACCACTGAAGCACCTTGGCACCGCTGGCCTTATATAATGGTGCTACCACCTCAGAGAGATTGGGTGTGAACTTCTTTAGGAACGTACACGTCCCCAAAAAGCTCCTCAATCCTTGACAGAGGTGGGGGTAGGCCACTCATGAAAGGCCTTCTCCTTGTCTGGTGCTATCATATGGCCCTGGTCAAAAACGACGTTGCCCAGAAAAGTAACCTTGGACTTGAAGAATTCGCATTTACTAATCTTAAGTGTAAGGCGAGCGGCTCTCAATCTCTCCACCACTTGTCAAAGATGTACTGCATGTGACTCCTGATCAGGGGAAAACACCAGGATGTCATCCATTTAGGCAACCGCACATAACCCCAACAAGTCTCCCAACGCAGCATCAATGCAGCGTTGAAAGATGTCAGGGGCATTCTAAAGCCTAAAGGGCATATCACCAGAACTGGAAAATCCCTTTTCTGGTGTGGAATGCGGTTAACCACTTGTGGGATCCGCCAATGGATGCCACAAATAATTTCTCAGAGTGAGAATCTTACTTTTTAAGAAAAGTATAAAATAATGTTTTATTGTAGTTTTTATGTTTTTTATTATTATCAGTGGGGCAAAACCAGGAAAGGTCCCCTTCTCTATACTAGTTTTTCCTATTTAAACTAGTTTGGATTTCGAGACCATCGATATTTGAGGCAAAAGAATGTAAAGCTCAGTTATCTAAATTAGGTAATATAGGCTTTTGGCCTATTAGATCAAAGATAAAATTTT